>WNWK01023671.1:0-30767 GCA_009830355.1 Cherax destructor | reverse complement strand
TAATTTTGGTAAAACATACATAAGGCGAGATTGTGTGGATAGTTGTGTTGAAGGTTTGTATTGTGGGACCCCATTGGTTAAGGTTTGGGTAGCGTAGTGGTGAGAGTGGTTTGGCAGGTTTTAGAGTAATGGAACGTATTGGTGACATTAGTGGTGAATGTTTGGGTAGTGAATGGTGAGAGTAGTGGTGAAGGCTGGGACGGGAGGAACCAGCTGTGGTAATACCATTATTGAATGTGTCTTTGTTGGTGCAGCCATTGATCGCTGCAACACTCCCAGAAATTTTCACTCCCCAACCTTTGATATTGTTAAAAAATTTTCACGATACCATGAAAATGCAGAGTATACAATACATGAACAGTTCTACTTGTTTCACGTTATGGTGCTGCTGCTTTTATTCACCTACTTGTCTCTGCAGCTGTCGAGTCATAGCCCAGACTCCACCTTTACTGATTCCTGGTCTCAAGGGCTAGATAATACACCCTGAAACTGTGCGTGATTTTTGTCTTGATTTCCCATCTAGTCTGCCCCTTTTCTGATCCTCTTATTATGGTTGCTGGTTTATTTTCCTTAAGTTTTCCCCTCGTAGTCAACTCATTTCGGGTAAATTAGACACATATGCAACACTTGGGTATCTTTATTAGGAAACTTTTCCCCACGCAGTGCTTCATCAGTCCATACAAAGGAGAATCGTGAAGAACAGGAAGAGGGAGGTTGTCAGGCCCTCAATCTTGAGACGATGTTGCGGGTCCATAAATTTTTTATAGTCTCGTCGCAAATCTTTGTACCTTAAAGAATTTCCAAACTTCTTGATCATTAACAAACACGATGAGCCAGGCCCAGGGCCCGGGGATCCGGGACCAGACATACTGAAACTCATCAAAGGTATATCAAAGGTAACATAGGTCCAGATGTATTGTCTAGATTGTTAAGGTTTTTTAAAATATTACTTGGGTTAGCTAGTTTACACAAGCAGCTGAAGTTGAATGGTTCATATGTGCTTCCAGTGATATGCTTGGGTGATGCTTACCACACATCTTTCTTTTGTGAGATCCTTATAATACCTTTCCTCCCAAGTGACATTTTCTTAAGGTTTTTTTTTTTTGCCACTTTCCATACGTTGCAACTTTTTGGATTAAATTCCAGTAAATTTGACACGAATTACTCATGTTTATAGAAAGGTACCCATAACCCAAGTGAACATACATTTAGAGTAACATTATTCACACGATGACTGTGAGGCTACACAAGACACCCACAACACACAGGTGGTGTACACGCATGAAATGCAGTAGTACACAAAATGAGTAATATAGTCTTAGCAAAGGTAGATTATTGAGTACCTCGAGGTAGCGTCCTGTCGCCTTTGTTTCCTCTTCATAGCAGATGTAGATACCTAATACCTACCACTGCTTCATGTCGTCCTGTGTGCACGATAGCAAAATTAGCTTGAAAGTTTTTTTGTAGAAGACAGAAAGTGCATGTTAAAAGATTCTGCTGTAGGTATGGAAAGAACAGAACTGGAAACTGAACAAAGGATACGCAAGGCAGGAAACATCATCTCATAGATGGGAAGGAATATGTAAAATGACTTGCTACTAATAATGTCAGCTGATCTGTCATTTAGAGACCACTGTAGGACAAATGCAAAGACCAGAAAATGACAATGATAATGAGAGACTTCAAAATTCCATAGACATTCAATCATTGCTCCCTTTCTGCTTATTATGTTTGTTTATTATGTTATATCCCTTAGGTAATATCGCATTCGTTATCTCCATTTAGCTTTGTCTTGCCATGATTTTTATTTTACCTTTATCTCACAGCTCATACTTGGAATTCAGTCTGCATTTGTGTGCATTTTATCTGTATTTTTTAAATTTATTTCTTGCTACTCTGTTTGGTGTAGGGAGAGTAATGTTTGGAGGATTCTTGTATCTTGCTTAGGTTGAAGTCCAGTAACCACTTGTATGACCATCCTTGAAGCCTCTCCAAGTATTTCTGCAACCTGTTTCTATCCCCTCCTTTTTGTACCAGAATTTAATATTTCACTGACATTGTTATTATGTTAAAGTGTTTGTTGTAGTTGAGCTCATTAGTGTGAGTCACAAGCCTCACATGGAACATCATTTGTGATGGTATAAACTCTCATATATCTTGGTTAATTTGTTCCACTACCTCCCAGTGCGTTGTCATTATTGGTGGTCAACTGAGCTGGTCACCTGGATTGGTGTTAAACTGTATATATGTTGTTGTTTTGTTTTGTAAGGGATACATGATAGGGAGTGTTATGTTCACGTCTCACTGGCCCGGTCTTCAGACTAAAACTTCTGAAACTTGAAGGGAAAATTATGGTACAGTAAAAAAAAGCTGAAAGATACACTGTTATTAAGTAAAGATAATTGTATACTGAAGGTAAATGGAAGTTATAAGATTTACGTCTCATCTTATGTGTTGTTGAATCAAAACCAGTTCTCCCGCAGTATTGCAAAATATTTAATAGGCCTACGTTGTACACTTGGTATTCTCCCATATTCGTTCATAGGGTTCTGCGTATTTCTCTGTTCCTCTCTCTCTGTGTTTTGTATTTTTTGCATCTCTGTTTTGGTTTTCTGATTCTCTTGATCAACTGGTGATCTGTCTCTCGTTTATGGCCTCTTGATACTTTATATATGTCATCTCTGATATCTAATAATACATTATATCTTTCATCTCTTAAATATCCTATAAAGAGATATCTCTCTGTAATTTAGTTACTTTTTGATCTCTCACCCCATTTATCTGATCATTTCCACTGGATATTCCAAACTCTGTGGCATCAATGTTGCCACTTACTCTGTTATATTCGTTTAGGGAAAAATTAGGTAATATTTTGCTGGTCCTTCTCCCATTCTCATTATTTTCTTTTGTTTTTATTTCCACTGTTGCTTCTAGTATATAAAGTAGTAAAATGTTGTTTGAATTTTTCATCCTATTGTTTGCAATGAGGAGAGGGAAAAGTGCGAGAGTTTTAGACAAGTGATAGTATAAAACTGATTTATAAACATTATATATCTGCTGTATAATCTTTTGGAATCCCTCTTGTGCCAAGGTTTGTGTATTTTTAAACAATTTCAGTTTTTCTGATCATCAGTGCCGTTCTTGACCTTTATCTTATTACTATTTGGCATTCTATGGAATATTTCATTTATTATTACTCTTGTAGTTTCATCTTCATAAAGACTCAAGATTTTTGTACTTTTCTCCTTCGTATTTTAGAATCCCATTTTAGTTAATGTCTCGTCTACGTTTTAGTATTATACTCTACGTCTTGTGTTTTTATTGATCGGCACTTTGATGTTCTAATTTGGTTACACGTGAAAAAGGGCGAGGAGTTGCCATAGTATGTGCTGTGGTGGGGGCTAATGTAGGTTGGGGAATCTGTAGTGATGTAAGCGGAGTGTGGGAGAGGAGGTAGATGATGTTGGTGGGTGGTAGGACAGGTGGGTGGGTGATTGTGGTGGGGGTGCGCGGAGCTCACTATCAGGCCTGCTGGTGGTGTCTGGTTGCAGGTGGCCACAGCAGTGAGTCGGCCACCAGCTTACCTGGTGAACCCGTGCCTGCACCTCCTCACATACTCACCACCACCTGCCTCACCATACACGCCATATATAATGGTGTCATAATAAGTGGTGGTGAAACTCAGGGATCAGTATGGTGTGTTACATAGTATTGTAACATCGTGTGCTCCGCCGGCGCGTAATAATGATAACCACTTATAATGGTGTCTGTACACCGATTTAGTTACGTATTAAGTTGAGGTCATCTTATAAATCAGTATACTGACATTGGGTGAGGGACGTTAAAAGTGGGATAAGAAAGCTAAATGGGACTATGAAATTAAAGTTGCTAGGATTAAAAACTAACCCAAAAAGTTTTTTCCGGGTTTATAGAACAAAAGTTAGATAAGATAGGTCCCCTTAAAATAACTTGGGCATCTTACTGACAAGGAGAAATTATATGCCTATTTTTAATAATTATTTTCTATCGGTTTTCACACAGAAAGACACTAATAATATCCCAGTAATTAATTTTTACAGAATCCCAGAAGAAGATAAATTATTTATCATCACAGTTACTAGCGAAATGGTTATGAAACAACTAGACCGACTGAAACAAAATAAATCGCCGGGTCCATTATGAGCTTTTGCAAGGGTTCTAAGGAATGCAAAATGGAACTCAGAACCATTATCTAACATTTTTAATTTATCTCTTCAAACACGTGTAGTGTCTGATATGTGGAAGATGGCTAATGTAATTCCTATTTTTTAAAGCAGGGGACAAGTCACTCACCGTCAAACTACCGCCCAATAAGCCTGACCTCAATTGTAGGCAAATTACTAGAATCAATTATAGCTGATATTATCAGAAGTCACCTTGAAGAACATAATTTGATTAATGAATCTCAGCATGGGTTTACGAGAGGTCGTTCCTGCCTGACAAATTTACTGACGTTTTTCAATAAAACATTTGAGGCAGTAGACAGTGATAAAGAATATGATATAGTTTACTTGGATTTCAGTAAGGCCTTCGATAGAGTACCTCACAAGAGACTCTTAAGAAAGGTGGCAGCTCATGGTATAGAGGTAAAGTTCTAGCATGGATAGAGGCATGGCTTACCAATAGAAAGCAGAGAGTTTCCATTAATGGGGTCAAATCTGAATGGGGATTTGTCACTAGTGGCGTTCCACAAGGATCAGTTTTGGGCCCATTGTTGTTCATAATTTACATTAATGACCTTGATGAAGGAATTGCAAGTGACATGAGTAAATTTGCTGATGATACAAAAATAGGCCGTATAATTCATTCGGGAGGAGGATAACAGTGAACTCCAGGAGGATTTGGATAAATTAATGTCTTGGTCTGAAAAGTGGCAGATGAAGTTCAATGTGGACAAGTGTAAGGTGCTTGTCGTTGGTAATGAAAATATCCCTCGAATTTATAAACTAGGTGAAGTTGAGCTTGATCATACAGAATGTGAAAAGACTTGGGAGTCATGGTAAGCAGAAATCTAAAGCCAAGACAACAGTGCCTAAGTGTGCGCAATAAGGCTAACAGATTACTAGGATTTATTTCAAGAAGTATAAGCAACAGAAGTCCAAAAGTTATTTTACAGCTCTATACATCACTAGTGAGACCTCATTTGGATTATGCAGCTCAGTTTTGGTCTCCTTACTACAGGATGGATATAGATTCTTTGGGAGAACATACAAAGAAGAATGACTAAAATGATTTACAGTATAAGAAATCTCCCGTATGAAGATAGACTTAGAGCGTTGAATCTCCACTCTGAGAGACGTAGAATGAGGGAGATATCATCGAGGTGTACAAGTGGATGATGGGCATAAACAAAGGAGATATTAATAAATACTGAGGATATCGAACCAAGTAAGAACAGAAATAACGGATTTAAATTGGATAAATTTAGATTTAGAAAGGACATAGGCAAGTACTGGTTTTCGAACAGAGTTGTAGATGCGTGGAACAATCTTCCGAGTACTGTGATAGAGGCTAGACCTTGGGTGGCTTTAAAAGAGATTGGACAAATTTATAGGCGATAAAAAGAGGGGGGGTCATCTTATGAATCAGTATATTGACATTAAGAGATTTTAAAAAAAGGGGATAAGAAAAGCTAAAGGGGACTAAAAAATTTAAAAGTTGCTAGGGATTCGAAAACTAACCCAAAAGTTTTTTCCAGGTGTGGGGGAACAAAAGTTAGAGATAAGATAGGTCCCCTTAAAAATAATTATGGGTATCTTATGACAAAGAGAATGAAATGTGCTCTATTTTTAATAATTATTTTCTCTCGGTTTTCACTCAGGAAGACATAATAATTTTCCCAAGAATTAGGTATTTTAGTGGGCCTGAAGAAGATAAATTATGTAGTATCACAGTCACTATAAAAAATTTAAAAAAACAGAAAAGCCCGTTTAAAGGAAAAAAATGAAAATCTTTTGGGGGTTTTTTTCAATTCTTAAGGAAAAAAAGGGAACCCGAAACCATAAAAAATTTTAACCCTTTTTTAAAAACAGGTTGGTCTGAAAGTGAAGTTTTAAAACCTTTTTGGGGACAAGTCGTTACCATCAAATTACCGCCCAATAAGTCTAACATCAATTGGGAAAATTACTAAAAGTCGATTATAAATAACAAAAGAAGCCTTTTTCGATAGGCATAATTTGATTAATGATCCCTCAACATGGATTCACCGGGGCCTTTTCCTGCCTAACTAATTTATTAATTTTTTTTCAGTAAGGCTTTTGAGGCAGTTGATCATGTAAAGAATTGGGGATATTGTTTATTTGGTTTTAGTAAGGTTTTTGGGATAGATACCACATCAGAGACTGTTAAAAAAGTGGCTGCCATGGCATTGGGGAAAAAGTGTTGTCATGGATTGGTCATGGCTCACCAATAGGAAGCAGGGGGTTGTGCATAAAGGGGGTTAAATCGGAGGGGGGATCTGTAACTAGTGGCCCTCGGGGATGGGTTTTGGGGGCCCCGGGTTGTTGTTTATAATATATATAAATGACCTTGACGGGGGAATTACTAGTGATATGAGCAAATTCGCTGATAACGAAGAAAAGGTAGGATAATCGATTCAGACGTAGATGAAAAGGGAACTGGGAAAGGTTTAGACAAACTCAATTCCTGGTCAAAAAAATGGAAGATGCAGTTCAATGTAGATAAATCAAGTTCTAAAGTTTGGGGAGTGTCCATAACCCAAGCACTTAAAAGGTTAAATAAGGGGGGGAATTTAAAATTTTTCCCGGAATTGCGAGAAGGATTTGGGGGGTGAGGGTGGCAGCAACCTTAAACCAAGACAGCAATGCCTAAGCGTACGTAATAAGGCAAATAGATTACTGGGATTTATACCCAAGAAGTGTTAGCAAAAGAAGCCCAAGAGGTTAAAATTACAGCTTTATACATCATTAGAAAAAGGCCCCTCCCCCCTAGATTACGCAGCTCATTTCCCGGTCTCCATTTTAAACAGAATGGACATAAAATTTGGTTGAAAACATTCAAGCAAGAATGACTAAATTAATACATAGCATTAGAAATTTTCCCTTTTGAAGAAAGATTGAAGACCCTTAAATTACATTCACTTGAAAAGACGTAGAATGGGGGAAGACATGATCGAGGTTTTACAAAGTGGAAAATGGGAATTAAAAAAGGAGATATAAATATGGTCTTGAGGATATCTCCCCAAAGAAAACCCCCAATAATGGATTCAAGTTAGAAAAGTTTAGATTTGGGAAAGGATATAAAAAAGTTTTGGGTTTTTGGGAAATAGGGTATTTGGGATGAGTGGAACAGTCTGCCTAGTGGGGTTTATAAATTGGAACACATAGGGATCATTTGGGATATTTATTGGGGAAAGGGGTTTGAAACAGTGGCTTCATCAGCCCAATACAAAGTAAAAAGGGTGTAAATTCTAACGAATTTATGTCCATTCTGTAATATGGAGACCAGGGAAATGAGCTGCATAAAACTGGTGAGGCCTTACTAATGATGTATAAAAAGGAATATAACCTCTGGACTTCTTTGCTAACACTTTTGATATAAATCCCAGTAATCCCTTTTGGGCCTTTTTACGTACGCTTAGGCATTGCTGTCTTGGTTTTTAAAGGGTTTCTGCTTTTCCATAACCCCCAAGTCCTTCTTTTTAACCGTATGGCTAAGTTCTACGTTATTTAACTTATAAGTGCTTTTGGGGTTTTGGAACCCCGGGGCTTTTAGAACCTTGCATTTATCAACATTGAACTGATCTGCCACTTTCAACCCCGAATTAAGTTTTTAAATCTTCCTGAAGTTCTATGACATCTATGTTTGGAAACAATTATCCTACCTATCTTCGTGTGTCGGCCGAATTTGCTCATATCAATGGGAATTCCCCCATCAAGGTCATTGATATATATTATAAATAACAATGGGCCTAAGACTGATCCCTTGGAAAACCACTTGTTACAAGTCCCCTTCGGATTTAACCCCATTTTTAAAACCCCCTGCTTCCTATTGGTGAGCCCTGACTCGATCCGCAGCACTTTTCCCCCCAAAGCCATGAGGGGTGCCACTTTCTTTAACAGTCTCTGGTGCGGACTCTATCAAAAGCCTTACTAAAATCTAAAAAAAACAATATCCCAATTTTTATCGTGATCAACAGCCTCAAAAGCTTTGGGAAAAAAATGGTATAAAATACCGACACAATGGAAAAAAAAAAAACATAAGCAGTATAATGTGATCCTTTTTTGACAACCCTTTCGCCCACGCAGTGGGTTTTTTCAATCCAAACAGATCTACCTGGAAAATGAGCAACATAAAATATATATAGGGTTTCAGTCAGGTGGAGGGAAAGCTGGGTCAGATGGAGAAAGCTGCATGTGAGTCTTAAAAGTAGTGTGAAAAAATAGTGTGACTTAAAAAAGGGCCTGCAGTGTTCCATTCTTGAGTTCTGGGGGGGATGGGGTTAAAAATTTTTTTGGAAAGGGGGGTTTCCCCCTATGTTGTTTAAAAAAATTGTTCGGGGTTTGGGGTTTTTGGAAACAGAAAAAGGGGGATGATTCCAGGATTCTTCGGTTTGCGTTTTGCCCTTTTCGGCTTAGGGCTTGCGTTTCTGTAGTTGATTAAATGGTTGTGGAAAAATTTTGGTGTTGAAAAAGGGGATTTTTGGGGTCTCAGATTTTTCCCGCGTACTGGTGTTCTGAAATGCGTGTTTGGGGTCTCTGGATGTTTCGCCAAAGTATAAATTTTGCAGCCATTACAAAAGGGGTTTGTATACCCCTGCCTTTGGTTAAGGGTTTTTCCCGTCTGTTACGGGGTTTTCCCAAATTTGGGGGATTTGGGGGGTGGATATCGGAATGAGGGGCTTAGAAAAAAAATTTTTGGCTTTTTTGGAAATGGAGTTGGTTTGGGGAAAGGGCTATGTATCTCTTCTCAGCAGTGTCTTCTTGGGGGGGTTTTTGAAGATGTTTAATCCCCCCTCGTCTGCAGTCTCTAATGAAGTGACGAGGATAGTGAAGTTTGGAAAAAACTTGTTCAATGAGGAGCATTCTTCTTCAAGGAACTCACTGCTGCAGATTCTGAGTGCGCGCAGGAAAAAGCCTATAATTACCCCACGTTTAGTTTTGGTGTCGTGGTGAGAGTAGAAGGGGAGAAGATCGTGTTGATTGGTAGGTTTTCGATAGACTTTAAAACAAGTTCATGGTCAGCTTTGCAGAGAAGAACATCAAGGGAAAGGAAGAGTGTTGTCGACTTCTTCTTCTAGTGTAAACTGGATTGATGGGTCGACCTGGTTGAGTTTGTGTTGGAGAGCTTGAACGTTGAAGCGGCTGGGAGTTATGATGAGAATGTCGTCAACATAACGGAGCCAGGTGACAAAAAGGAGGGAATAATAGTGGAAAATCGCTCGGCTTCCAAATGTTCCATATATAGGTTCGCAAGGACGGCACTAAATGGCGATCCCATGGGTAGTCAAAAGTTTGCTGAAAGAGTTGGTTTTCAAAAGAAAACATGTAAGCCCACAATAGTTCAACAAGGTCGATAAAATCGCTGGCTGAAGAGGAAGATCAAGCGAGTCGACAATTTTCCTGCGCAAGAGATCGATAGCTTGTGTAGTAGGTACTTTGGTGAATAGGGATGTTACATCAAGGCTGGAGAGTTTCTTGTTTCTGATGTTGATGTTGCGAATGCGACTGAGAAGGTCACCAAGTGTTTGAGATGTGCTGGACTGATGGTGCCCAAAAGTTTGGAGAGGTGTTTAGCGAAATTCCTGAGATTTGGTGGGGAGCACTGCCTATTCCCGAGGATATGGGCCTCAATGGGATACCTGGTTTGTGAGGTTTTGGCAGACCGTACATTCTGGCAGGTCTGGGGTTGCTGGGAATGGTGTGTAGAAGTTTCTTTCCTAGTTCTGATTCCCTCAGAATGCGGCGAGTCTTGTGAAGAAATTTTTTTGGTGTGGTTGTCCAATTGATTAGTTGTGAGAGGTTTGTAGGTATCTGGGTCATTAAGTAGATTAAGCATTTTGTTCCTGTAATCCTCAGTGTTCAAGATTACGACACCACCTCCTTTATCAGCGGTGGTAACCTGATGGTCGTGTCTTCTGCTAAAGTTTTAAGAGCAATGATGTAACGTCGAGGTATGACTGGGGTACTGTGTGTTGAGATGGCTGCTGTGATGATGCCTTGAAGATAGCCTTTTGGAAATCAGGTCATTGTGTCTGTAGTTTTAGCGATGAAATTGGTCTTGTTTTGGTTTCGTAATTCCTGTTGCAAATTTGAGGCCTAAGCTGAGGGCTTCAGTTTCTGTGGTTGACAGTGGACGAGATGAAAGATTTTGAATAATTTCAGGTCTTCCTAAACTTTTCCACTGACAATTATCGCAGAGAGTTTGGAGTTTCCTAGTAAGTCTGATTTTCTGCTGAACATTAGCTGTGGTAACTCTGCTGCGAATAATTTCGGCGGTGCGTCTGTTCATGTTACCCCGGAGTGTCGTGCCTAGTGTCCTGGCTTGTTCATGTTACCCCGAGTGTCGTGCCTAGTGTCCTGGCTGAGAAAGCTTCCTTTTTAGCGTTGTTCAGGTCATCTGCACACTCTTCAAGGTAAGTTTGTGCAGTTGCGGAGAAAGGAGGTTTTATGTTGGCAATTTGAGGAGGAGTAGATCTTGGTAAGACCATTTCTTGGATGCAGTCACGAAGAAAATTGTGTCTATTGCGAAGTGAGTAAGCTTTTAGAAGAAGGTCCAGGTATTCTCTGTGTGAAGGATCCATTTCTACTGCAGTGTTTGACACGATGGAAATAAATGGTATAAAATAGACACAATGGAAAAATAAACACATAAGCAGTATAATGTGATCCTTTATTGACAACGTTTCGCCACGCAGTGAGCTTTATCGAGTCACAGACAGATTTATGATATCAAAGCCTGAATCAATATTTTGGCCCTCATTAATTACCATTCCTAGACCCATACCTCTAACTAATCCTAGTTTAAAGCCCTAACAACATCCTCAACTGAGCTAGCGTGAACATGGACATGAACATGGACATGGACATGGACATGAACATGGACATGGACATGAACATGGACAACCGGTGTGAAACACACCCATTGTTTTTACTCTCGCCGGGAATCAACCCAGACCTCACCATGTGAAGCGAGAGCTTTGCCACCAGGCCATGGGCCACCGTAATGGATGATGGGGAATGGGTTCAATGACTGTCATAGGGCACATGAACATGACAATCGTTCAAGAATTTGGTTCTCATTACCTTATGGAAGTGTTGAAAATTTGAAGCCGATTGGATCAGGCATTTTCGAGTTACGAGCAAATTAAAATCGAAACGTTGGAGTAAGAAAAATTAAAGTTCAGGCAGCTTCTTAAAGGTCCTTCTTTGAGGGATACCTAATAAATAATGTCACGGCATCCCCCCTTTATTTGAAATATCAACATCCATGAAAACTAACACATGCACTTAAAACATATGCTACGCGCCTGGTATGAAGCATTCACCTTCTGACTTTGACATTGTTCAACATTGTTTTGTCATCTGTCCCTCTCTGCTCTATATCTATGGCCTTCCCAAAACTCATAAACCTATATTCCTTTGCGTCCCATCATATCCTCTTATTCTCTTGCTTCTTGGCTGCCAAAACCCTAACCCCCTTTCTTGGTACTTTTTCTCCTGCTCCACCTTCGTCACTCTCAAGACTTTATCGAACGGGTTCGCCCTCTCCTGACCTGCAAGATGTTTAGTCTTGACTTTGGGAGTCCCCTCTTCACTAATGTCCCTCTTGATGATGTCCTTAATTTCTTCAAAGAGAAGGCCATTGAAGGGTTACTTCATTTCCTATACCTAGTGATGTTTTTTTTTGATCTTATCCGCCTTTGTGTGGACTCTAATTCCCTTTTCCTTCCAAGGTAAATATTATTCTAAAACCTTCGGTGTCGCTATGGGTTCTCCTCTATCTCCTGTTCTTGTTAATTTTTTCATGGAATACTTGGAGACTTTTTGTTCTTCCTACTATTGATGTACGCCCTTCACTCTGGCTCCGCTATGTAGATGACATCTTTGCTCTTTGGCCTATGACTCTAGTCTTTTCCAACCATTTCTTGATACTCTTAATAATCTTGCCCATTCCATTAAGTTTAAAGCTGAATGGGAATCTAATTCCTTGCTTCCTTTCCTTGATGTTCATGTCCACCGCCAGATACAGGTTTTGCCTTTTCCGTGTACCGCAAGCCTATGCCCAGTGTCATGTATATTCACTACTTTTCTTATCATACTTTCTGTCAAGAAAAGTGTTCTTATCTCCCTCTTTCTCCGTGCTCTCCGCATTTGTGATCCCAGTTCCTTGAGTTAGAAATTTCCACTGATCATAATTAATTTTCCCGTCTTGGCTACCCTTCCTATTTCATGACTCTGCTTTCTCACGCGCTAAACGGTCTTTCTTCTCTCCCAAACTTTCTACTCCTGGAAAATCTCCTGTCCTCTGCCTTCCCTACATTTCCGGTCTCTCTAATCTCAACAACTCTCTCCGTTCCTTAAACTTCAAGCTTACTTTTCGCCAGACTAACACTCTTTGCACTAATCTAGTTCATACCTCTCCTACCTATACAGATGCTTCGGTGTCTACTCTTTCTTGTTCCTCCTGTCCTCTTCAGTACTTTGGAGAAACTGGCCGTTCTCTTTCTGACAGACTTAGGGGGCATAAAGTAGTGTTAGGCTTGCCGACACCAACAATACTCTTTTTTTTGTCATGTTAAAGATCACGGTCATCCTATTGATTGGTCTTCTGCTAAAACTGTCTACCCGACGTCTAACTTTCACAGTCGCCGTCTGGTTGAATCCTCCCTATACACAACTTTCCTTGTATGAATCTTAGTCCTGGCTTTGTCTCTGTAGATGCCTTCCTTTCCCATTACATTTTTAAATGCTCCAAACTCCAGAACTCCCGTGACTTAACCTGATTCTTTTTCCCCGTCTCCCCCTTCCCCTTTCCCCCTTTCTTCTTTCTCCTTTGGGTTTTCTTTCTTCTGCCTTGTATTTGTCCTTTATTATTTTTCCCACCTCTGTGTTCTTGTTCTTACCCAATGTGTGCCCCTAGCTCCCTTGCAGTGCTCCTCTTTCTTGGTATGACTGACTCCACTAATTACTACCTCATTTTCTTCCTCCTTTCATACTTCCTCTCTTGTTCCCTCCCGTCTTGGCCTTTTTTACTCCTTCCTTGTCTCCTGTGCTAGAAGAAGAGTTAGTTTTTTTGTGAACACTGGAAGTGACTGTACTAGAAGAAGAAGAGTTTTTTTATGTAACACTGGAAGTGACTGTACTAGAAAAAAAATTAGTGTTAAAGTGAACACTGGAAGTTATTGTACCAGAAGAAGAGTTAGTGTTATGTGAACACTGGAAGTGACTGTCTAGAAGAAGAGTTAGTGTTATTTAACACTGGGTGACTGTATTAGAAAAAGAGTTAGTGTTATGTGAACACTGGAAGTGATTGTACCAGAAGAAGAGTTAGTGTTATGTGAACACTGGGAAATGACTGTACTAAAAAAGAGTTAGTGTTATGTGAACACTGGAATTTACTGCTAGAAGAAGAGTTAGTGTTATGTGAACACTGGAAGTGATTGTATCAGAAGAAGAGTTAGTGTTATGTGAAAACTGGAAGTGACTGTACTTAGAAGAAGAGTTAGTGTTATGTGAACACTGGAAGTGACTGTATTAGAAGGGAAAAGTTAGTGTTATGTGAAAACTGGAAATGACTGTACTAGAAGAAGAGTTAGTGTTATGTGAACACTGGGGAAATGAACACTAAGGGGATTGTACCAGAAGAAGAGTTGGTGTTATGTGAACACTGGAAATGACTGTACTAAAAAAGAGTTAAATGTTTTGGAAAACTGGAAGTGACTGTACTAGAAGAAGAAATTAATGTTATGTGAACACTGGAAGTGACTGTATTAGAAAAAAGGAAATTGGGGTTATGTGAACAGGAAGTGATTGTACCAAAAAAGAGTTGGTGTTATGTGAACACTGGAAGTGACTGTACTAAAAAAGAGTTAGTGTTATGTGAACACTGGAAATGACTGTACTAGAAAAAGAGTTGGGGTTTTTGGAAAACGGGGTAAAATTACTAGAAGAAGGTTAGTGTTATGTGAACACTGGAAGTGACTGTACTAGAAGAAGAGTTAGTGTTATTTAACACTGGAAGTGAACACTGGGAATATTGTACCAGAAGAAGTGTTGGTGTTATGTGAACACTGGAAGTGACTGTACTGAAGAAGGGTTAGTGTTATGTAAACACTGGAAGTGACCCCGTACTGAAGAAGAGTTGGGGTTATTTTGAACACTGGAAGTGACTGTATTAGAAGAAAGTTAGTGTTTGTAACACTGGAAGTGACTGTATTAGAAGAAGAGTTAGTGTTATGTGAACACGGAAGTGATTGTCCAGAAGAAGAGTTGGTGTTATTTAACACTGGGTGACTGTACTAGAAGAAAGAGTTAGTGTTATTGAACACTGGGGAAATGACTGTACTAGAAGAAGAGTTAGTGTTATGTGAAAACAAGGGGACTGTACTAGAAGAAGAGTTAGTGTTATGTGAACACTGGGGAAATGACTGTACTAAAAAAGAGTTAGTGTTATGTGAACACTGGAAGTGACTGCTAAAAAAGAGTTATGTTATGTGAAAACTGGAAGTGACTGTCTAGAAGAAGAGTTAGTGTTATGTGAACACTGGAAGTGACTGTACTACAAAAAGGGTTGGTGTGATTGGGGAAAGCTGTTAGTGGCTCTTCGTCCAAAGGGTCTGAAGCTGCCCCCTCGTTCTCCAGTGATGGGGGGGGGTGAATGACCCTTCCTACGGATTTAGCGCTTCCCCCAAAAAAAAACCAAACTTTCCTTTTTACATTAATCATTAATTAGGCCTGCAACTTGGGGAAAAAAAGTGTAAAACACACACGCTCCCTTTACCTCTTCTTTTGTTCTTACGTTAATTTATTCAATTATCCCACAATGCTCCCCTTTAGGGGCTTTTTGGGATTTACACCTCATTTATACCTAACTATGTAGTTCAACATTTGTATCATGTCTAAATAAATTATTATTATTATTATTATTATTATTATTATTATTATTATTAATTTTTCTTGTTCCTCGTCATACATTACAACCTTGCCTATTTTGAACACTGATGTGGGATGGATCGACACAATAAATAAAATTTAAATTTTTAATAGGGTTTTTTATTGTGCAAAAATATATTATTGTACCATACATTTAAAATGACAAAAAGAACTACCATGTTATAAATGTTTACAAAAAAATTTATGGACATGTCTAAAAAAAGAAAAAAAAAAGAAAAAAATTTCGCTCCTATGGGAAAATACAAATATTTTCACCACTGGACCCCACTTTTTATGTTACATGAGGTGTTACCCCTCAAACTCCCACACTCCCCTATCCTATTGGGCCCCCCACATTCAATTTTCCTCAGACATGCTATTGCCCCTTCCACATCCTTTTGACACTCCCACATGCTATTTGACACTCCCCCCTGCTATTTGACACTCCCACATCCCCTTTGAAATCCCACATCCTATTTGACAATCCCCATCCTATTTTACACTCCCCCTTTCCCATTTAACACTCCCCCACCCCATTTGACACTCCCACATGCTATTTACCTCCCACATTTGACACTCCCCCCATTCTATTTGCCTCCCCCATGCTTTTGACCTCCATATCCCCGTTTTACCCCCCACCTGCCCATTTTTAAATCCCACATCCCATTTAAAACCCCCCACATGCTATTTGCCTCCCTCCTTTTAACACTCCAACATGCTATTTGGCACTCCCCATCATATTTAAAATCCCACATCTATTTTACCTCCCCATTCTTTTTACACTCCCACATGTTTTTACACTCCCCCTCCCCATTTGACACTCCCCATGCTATTTGGCCTCCCCATTTTAAAACCCCCCCATACTATTTGACACTCCCCATCATATTTAACACTCCCCATACTATTTGACACTCCCCACATTCTATTTGACACTCCCACATGCTATTTGACACTCCCACATCATATTTAACACTCCAACATGCTATTTTACACTCCCCCATCATATTTAACACTCCCCCATGCTATTTGACACTCCCCCCTGCTATTTGACACTCCCCATGCTATTTGACACTCCCCATACTATTTGACACTCCCCCATGCTATTTGACACTCCCCCATCCCCTTTTTACACTCCCCCATACTTTTTTTGACACTCCCACATCATATTTAACTCCCCATCCCATTTTACACTCCCCATCTATTTCCTTTTTACATCATATTTAACACTTTTACCCTTTTGACACTCCCCCATCATATTTGACATTTCAGAACGCTTTTGACACTCCATCACTCATTGTTGCATTTCTACATGCTATATAACTCCCCCACGTATTACGACACTCACACAAGCATTACGACACTCCCACACCCTTACAACCCCCGCATTACGACACTCCCACACGCATTATGACACTCCCACACGCATTATGACACTCCCCCACCCTTTGACACTCCAAACGTTATATAACACTCCCCCTTTATATGACCTCCACACTTTATTAAAACCCCCCACACTTTTTTTGTCACTCCCACACTTTTTTATGTCACTCCCCCCTTTATATGTCACTCCCACACTTTATATATCACTCCCCACTTTATATGACACTCCCACACTTTATTGAAATCCCCCACTTTATGAACCCCCCACAATTTTATGACACTCCCACACTTTATAGAAAAACTCCCACACTTTATATGACACTCCCACACTTTATATGACCTCCCACACTTTTTATACCTCCCCCACTTTAGTTTATGTTTGTTCATTCTTAAAAGGAGAAAAAATAATGATGTCAATTGAAAAAAACACAAACAATAACAACCTCTTTGGTTTTAATATATTTCCTTCCTTCTTTCACAATTAATGTACAGCAAATAATGTACCTCGTGTACGATACATGCACAGTTTTCTTGAACAATTAAAAACTTGGAAAGTATACATCATGTATAATTTAAATCTTGGAAAATATACATCATGTATAATTTAAATCTTTGGGAAAAAATACATCATGTATAATTTAAATCTTGGAAAAAATACATCATGTATAAAATTTTAAAACTTTGGAAAAAAATCATCATCATAATTTAAATCTTGGAAAATATACATCATGAATAATTTAAATTTTGGGAAAATATCATCATGCATAATTTAAATCTTAAAATATAATATGTAAAATTTTAAATTTTGGAAAATATACATTTGTAAAATTTTAAATTTTGGAAAATACATCATGTAAAATTTTAAATTTTTGGAAAATTACATTTTTTACTTTAATTTTTAAAATATACATATGTATAATTTAAATTTAAAATATACTATTATAATTTAAATCTTGGAAAATATACATCATGTATAATTTAAATCTTGAAAATGAGCATCATGTATAATTTAAATCTTGGGAAAATATACATCATGTATAATTTAAATATTGGAAAATATACATATGCATAATTTAAATCTTGGAAAATATACATCATGAATAATTTAAATCTTGGAAAATATACCCATGTATAATTTAAATCTTGGAAAATATACATTTTTACAATTTAAATTTTGGAAAATATACATCTTTAAAATTTTAAATTTTGGGAAATATAAAAAAATTATAAAAAATCTTTGAAAATCTGTATAATTTAAATTTTGGGAAAAATATACATTATGTATAATTAAATCTTAAAAAAATTTTTAAGTATAAGTAAATTTGGAAAATATACATCATGTATAACTAAATCTTGGAAAATATACATCATGTATAAGTAAATCTTGGAAAATATATATAATTATAATAAAATCTTTAAAAATATGCATAATCTATAATGAAATTTTTAAAAATATAATAGTTTTTAAATTTAAAAAGAAATTTACATCATGATAATTTAATCATAAAAAATATACATGAATTACATTTAATTAAATTTTGGAAAAAAACATCGTGAGCTAGCGCACTCAGCTCACACACTGAGGTGGGTTCAAAATCTCCTCCGGAGGGGGGAAAACATTAGGGACGTGTTTCCACAAGACACCTGCTGTCCATGTTCACCCATCAGTATAAAATAGGTACCTGGGTGTTAGTGCGGTGGGGGCCCATCCGGGAAAAAACGGCCAAATTTTGCCCGAAATGCTCAGCTAAAAAGGGGGCCTATATAGTATGTCATTGATGTCATCTAGGACTGTATACCTTGTACATGTTCTTGTAAAAAAAAAGATATTATTATTATTATTATTATTATTATTATTATTATTATTATTATTTTTTTGTTGTTATTATTATTATTATTATTATATTATGAATAATTAAATTTTGGAAAATATACATCATGTATAAATAAATTTTGGGAAAACATACATTATATATAATGAAATTTTGGAAAATATACATCAATTATAGTTATATCTTGGAAAATATACATCATATATAAATAAATGTTTGAAAATAAAATGAGATGCAGTGACGTTTTGGTCTTCATGAATATTGCAATTAACCTATTTTCCAAAAAAAAATACACTTTTTAACACTAAAAATGAATGGAAATAGCATTAAAACGAAATCGATGCACATCTCCTCAATAAACACAAAGTTGTTCTTTAAACAGTAAAATAGAATATAGACAGTGAATCAATATAGCCCGTGACAAATCTGAAGCGCTGGACATCGGAGCCTAAAATTTTTAAAATGATTCCCCAAAAAACGGGGATTATTTATATATTGTCCCTTTTGATTCCGTAAGTAGACAGCCTGTTATTTTCTTCTAAACTCCCCCACAACTTTCATATTACGTAAGATTTCTTGAATACAGAAATGAGCTTATGATATAACATATTGGATGATTGCTTATTAATACCTCGCATTAATGGAAATTTTATTTTTTTTTTTCCCCGACGTTGGAAAAAGTGTGAGTCTGTATCTGAAGGATTGAACGAATATTAAATAAAAATATATGTGTATGGTTGCTTGGCATGTACACACAGCTAAATAAGTTTTGGGGAACAATATTGTTGGCTCTATGTGACTATACAGGAAAATCCGGATGAACAAAGTGCTGGAATATCACAATATAGTGTTACTTGATCACAAGTGTCGTAGAGTAAGCTAATTTGCCTCTTCAAAATTCATACTGTTTTATTGTTTCAAATTCCTGTTATTCGTATGTATGTTTTAACACATACATACAGTGTCATTCATTACACATAGTGTCAGTTTCACACATACAGTATCAGTCATCATCACGCACACACACACAAAAAGGCTAAAAGAGACCTGGACAGGCGGCCTGGCCCATAACTGGCTCCTTGAATTTAACCCTGCCAAATGTGTCATGAATATGGGGGAAGGCAAAAAGCCCGCAGACAGAGTAGTCTAGGGGGCCAAAGACTGCAACCCCACTCAAAAAAAAAGATCTTGGGGTGAGTAAAAACCGAGCACATCCCCTAGGCAAAATCAATCAGATAACTGCTGCAGCATACGGGGGGTGGAAAACCCTGAATAGCGTTCCAATACCTCACTAAGGAATCATTAAAGTCTGTATACCATATCCAGGCCCATACTGGAGTATGCAGCCCCGGGTTTGGAACCCACACCTGGTCAAGCACTAAAAAATTAGAGAAAGTGAAAAAGGTTTGAAACAAGACTAGTCCCAGAGCTAAGGGATTGTCCTACGAAAAAAGGGTTTAAAGGGGAAACCCCTGACGACACTAGAGGAAAGGAGGGTTGGGGGGAGACATATAACGACATAAAAAATACTGGGGGAATAGAAAAGGGTGGACAGAGAAAAGATGTTCCAGAGGGGGACACAGAAAAAAGGGGGTCATTTGGAAGTTGAAGACTCCTTTGGCAAAGGGATGTTAGGAAGTATTTCTTCAGTCATAGAGTTGTCAGGAAGTGGAATAGCTTAGAAAGGGCATAGTGGAGGCAGGAACCATACATAGTTTTAAGACTAGGTTTGATAAAGCTATGGAGCAGGGGGGAGAGGCCTAGTAGCAATCAGTGAAGAGGCGGGGCCAGGGGCTTTACTCGACCCCTGCAACCACAAATAGGTGAGTACAAATAGGGGAGTACATGCAGTATCAATCACCATCACATACAATACAGTATCATCATCATCCACAATACAAATATCATCATCACACAATACAGAATCAGTCATCATCACACAATACAGAATTAGTCATCATCACACAATACAGTATCAGTCATCACACAATACAGTATCAATCATCATCACACTATACAGTATCAGTCATCACACTATACAGTATCAGTCATCACACTATACAGTATCAGTCATCATCAGTCAACATCCTCCCAATGAAGAGCAGGGTGCCACTAGCACGTTGAGGGGAAAAACAATAAGTGTCGGGGCCCCCGATTGTTCAACGCCCCCCAGCATACATCAGGATTACCAACAAACCCCCGGCTGTCTTCAAGCAGGCACTGGGCAGGGACCTCAAGTCGGTACCTGACCACCAGGGTGTGGTTCGAGTTTGGGCTGCGTGCGGCCAGCAGTAACAGCCTGGTTGATCAAGCTCGGTCAACAGGAGGCCTGGTCCAAAACCGGGGCCGAGGGGGGGTTGACCCCGAAATTTCCGGTAAACACAATACAGCATCAATCATCATCACACAATACTATCAGTCATCATCACACAATACAGTATCGTCATCACACAATACGATCAGTCATCCCAAAACAGATCAGTCATCACACAATACAGTATCAGTCATCCCCAATACAGTATCAGTCATCACACAATACAGTATCAGTCATCACACAAAATACAGTATCACACAATAAAGTATCGTCATTATCACACACAATACCCTCAATCATCATCACACAATACAGTATCAGTCATCATCAATACAGTATCAGTCATCATCACACACAACAGTATCAGTCATCACACAATACAGTATCAGTCATCACACAATAAATATCAGTCATCACACAATACAGTATCAGTCATCATCACACAATACAGTATAAATCATCATCACACAATAAGTATCAGTCATCACACAATACAGTATCAATCATCATACAATAAGTATCAATCATCATCACAAATACATATCAGTCATCATAACATACAGTATCAGTCATCATCACAAAAATAGTACCAATTATCATCACACTATACAGTATCAGTCATCACATATCAGTATCAGTCATCACACTATACAGTATATACCCTATAAGATCAGTCATCACACAATACAGTATCAATCATTCCCCTATACAGTATCAATCATCATCACACTTCAGTATCAATCATCATCCCCTATACAGTATCAATCATCATCACACTATACAGTATCAATCATCATCACACTATCGTATCAATCATCATCACACTTAAGTTCAATCATCATCACATATACAGTATCAATCATCATCACACTTACAGTATCAATCATCCCCTATACATATCAGTCATCACACAATACAGTATCAGTCATCACACAATACAGTAAAAATCATCATCACACAATACAGTACCAATCATCATCACACTATACAGTATCAGTCATCACACTATACAGTATCAGCCATCACACAATACAGTATCAGTCATCATCAAACTATACAGTATCAATCATCATCACAAATACAGTATCAATCATCATCCCCTATACAGTATCAGTCATCATCCCCTTCAGTATCAGTCATCACACAATATAGTATCAGTCATCATCACAAAAACAGTATCAATCATCATCACAAATACAGTATCAGTCATCACCCCAAAACAGTATCAGTCATCATCACACAATACAGTATCAGTCATCATCACATATACAGTATCAGTCATACACTATACAGTATCAGTCATCATAATAAACAGTCCGTCTTCGTCATCAAAAAAAACCCTAACTAAAAATTTGAGATGGGGATGACCAGTGCTCCCCTATTAACCTAAAAAGTTCATTTGTTCCGAAAACTTATGTGGTGCAAATAATGTAAATGATACAGTCTGTAATAGTGGTTCGGGGATGCAGTAACTAGGAGTCCATAAGGCAGTTGAAAGACCATTTGTGATTTGAGATGGTTAAGGTTTTTTTTGGTGACCTTGTCCGAGTCAGGCATCTTAAGGGCCGGGAGGCTCTTCACTGTCCTTTGTGCCAATAAAATCTGTGAAAAAAGAGAGAGAGATTTTGAAGACTAATGTCCTTTTTTGAGGTTGGGGTCGGTTAGTTTTCGTTTATAACCTATCGACTGCATGTAGGTCCCGAGGCTGCCTTTCACTCATTCCAACAATTAAAAATATTTAAATCCCTAAAAAAGTGAATAGACTCTGAAAGTATTCATACTGCTTTTATTTATACCCCTGGGCCCTTTGGGGTATAAACTCTGCTGCTTCTCCCGTGCATATACATCGAAAAATACACTCTTCGGAAAGAATACAGTGGCGTGGGAAGAATGAATTTATATAATCATGATTGTTATACTAAATGATTTATTATCTTTTTTTTCCTTTGTTTCGTGATAATCAGGTGCAAATCAGCTTCAAGTGGTTACTTTTCCCATACGAAATTGCAGTGGAAAAATGGATGAACCTGGAATTTTATAGATAATTTTTTTGTTTTTTAAGGGAGTTCCCCATTTAGGAAAAAGTACACTTGAACAAGTTTTTTAGGGAATTTGTTGGGCCACAATTAAAAAAGCCCCACAAAGTTCCCACTTGTGCCTTTTCCCTTTTAACTTTTTTTTTGGTGTTACCAAACCTCTGAGGTATGATGGTATCTAGAGTGATAAGCCAGCGGCTGCCCTCTGTCACCCTAGGAATCTGAAAATCCAAAATGGATGTCGGTGGTTGTCGTCTCATCTTTAAAAAATATTCTGTGGGTAACATCAATAATGAGGATTTTAATGAAATTTATTGCTAGTATTTTTTGGTAAAGCTAGTTTAGTTTAATATTTTTATTACCCCCCCAAATTCCTGTAACGGCGTCAAAATTTCAGAGGCCATAAATATAATGAGTCCGGGATGGGCCCCCCGGGAAATCACATTTTTTATTGTATTTTCGTACTGTTAGGGATGCTAGAGGAATTCTTGTCATTCTTGTGGGGTTTCTCTGATGTGAATTAATTGAGGTGGCAATCTTATCCTCAAAACTCTCCTGTGAAATTTATTTCTTCTTGGCTAAAAAAGAAAGACAAACAGAAAGACTTACTTGAGATTGTTCTTAAGGGCTTTTCCCCCCAGTTTAACCCCCAACAAATTTGACTCGAAGGTTAACCGTCCTGGAATATGAACCCCCATGGCTGGTTGATACATACAAAAATTCAATCAGGGGTCTGTATTCTAAAGGAAAGTTAATAATAAATTGTTTAAAAACAGAGGCATCAATATGATAAGTGAAATATTAAAAAAAATGATATTGCAAAATTTACCTATTTGGGGTATCTACCCCCCTAATAACTGCCCGTCAGGCCCCCGAAAACTGCTAAACCTATAATGGTGGTCACTGCAAGTCGATTTAACAAATTAAAAAAGATATCCCGACAATTTCAGACGAAACCACTGTACGGGTGGGGGTTGAACTCGCGGCAAGTGAGCGCAAAACTCAAGGGCACGTAAGCCACTGGGCCAGTGGCATACGTGCTGGGGCCATTCAACAAGCCCCATCCGTACAGTGGTTTATTTGCAATCGTGTCATTGATTTCATGAATCATGAATTTTCGACGATCAGAGACTGGGGCGTATTTTGTTGGCAGAATAATTCCCAGGCCCCTCTCACTTCTAGATAGTTTTCCCAAATTTGTTATTTGTTGGGTTAAGGTGGTGGGTTTATAGGTTTGGGCAAAGCATCTTGGGACAGATTTCAAGATGATTATGCCTATCTCTTCTGTTTTAATTCACAACAATGGTCATTCCCACCTACTTGCCTCAATCCAGTTTGAGAACGCGACTGAAAGATGTAAATGTATGTAATTAATATCGCTCATAAACGCAATGATGTAATATAGTGCTCCCCAAGACACTATCAGTTATATGGGTTTAAGATCCTCCTGAATTTGACTGTAAGGATTAAATACCCTGATGAAGTGTTAACCAATATGTTTTTTTGCTAAGCTCGCTTTTTTAAATAGAATACTTTTTCTTAACATTTATATTTTAATTTTTTTAAAAATCTCGTTATTCAGAGCCTCAGTGGAAGATTAGAGCTTATGTAGTAAAATTTTTCCCCTCACTTATTCATTGGATCAACACACTGTGATAAATTTTTCCCCCTTTCCCTAATGGTCTCCGTCAGTTTTATTTTTTTACCCCATTAAAAAGGCCTCCGGAAAATGAAGGCATCAGGTTTTTATATTTTTGCACACACACACTGCTACAGATGTGATGTGTGGTTTAAAGGCCACCGATGGGGCAACTTTTTTTTCGGTTTTTTTACAATGAGATTTCCCTGGACAATGACCTTGGCCCCTTAAAGATCGTCTCGATAAACAACTCCGTCCATATATCCCTCCATAGTTCTTGCTTAATAATAATTTATTATTTTTTATTATGCACCCAATACCCATCCTGTGAGCGGTGGTCAAAATATTACAGAGGTACATAAGGGGTTTCGGGGACTGTACCTCAACATTCAAAATTTACATAAGGGGTTTAGGGCCACAAAGTTTTGATAAGTGAAACAAGTTATAGTGGTAATGAGCTAGTTACATTTTTATTTTGGTCACAATCGTAATTAGTTATTTATGCAGATATGACTTAGGTCCACACGAAAAAAAAAAGTGGAATCCATTATTTCAGTGAGCAAACTCAGGGTTTTTTTCCCCAGAATGGTTTGTAATTTTCCACTGTGGATAAAATCTTTGACATTTTTTTTTAAAATTTTCTAAGGAGTTGTCTCTGAATTCATTAATTTTACCGCATTCCAGGACATAATGACGCAAGGTGTGACAGTTAATCTTTCATCTGTCCGGGCGGGTGACATCCAAGAGTCTGCTTATTTTGTTGGATGTACCATAGACATGTGGCTCCTCTTGCATGACAGAATGATGATAGATGGACTGACTGGGTCAGTGTCCCTCAGTCTTAAGTCAATGGAGTTCAGGTGAAGTTTTTTCGTATTATTGTTCTCAAATTCCCAACTGGCAGCCGAAGATTGTTTTCTTCCCTTTTAAAGTAAGGGACCCCAGTGGAAATAAGTCACTGTCTGACTTTTTTGGGGTTTTCCTTTGGTTCTTTTTTACATATGCTGCTATGTATGACAATCTACGTAACTGTATTTGTGTATACCTGAATAAACTTACTTATAACTACCCATTCATCAGTTTTATCATGCATCTGAAGCCCAATGTGATCGGAATCTCAAAAGGTGTGTCCCTCCCTGAAATTTACCTTTACTTCGGTTGGGCATTTATGGGGGTTTGGGGTAAATTTCAATTTAAAATGTCCCGAAAATTTAATTTATAAAATAAAAGTTATTTGAAGGGTGAGGATTAATTGGTGGTAATTTTTATAACCATACTCATGCAAAATCCATATCATTTTAAATAACAAATCATCAACATAAAAAATTTTGAAAAGTGGGTGTTGAAATCATCAGTACAGCTTAAGACATCCTGCTTCGTTTAAAGGCAACCCTTTTGCTTTGTTTTAAAGGGTTTTTTTGGGGGGAAAGGGAGGGATAGTGTTTGGACTGGGGTAATATTTCAAAAGCGGGGAAGTCCCCTGTTGTCTTATTTGACATAGATCATGTGTCTGGTTTATGTGGGGGTCAGTTTCGTTTTAATCCATCTGGAGGGCATTCATCAGTGATGAGAAAAATTTGGAGGGTCGGATGGGGTTGCCTGAGCATTGACCCCATGCTGCTTCTTCAGAAATTTTCAGGGTTTCGTTAAGCAACTGAAGCATTGATCTGAGATTAGTGTCCTTTCCTGTCATGATAAATTATTTTTTGATGGAGAAGTTTAGCTACTGGTTGGCGAACTGTCTCCCATCAATAAAAACCCCAATGTCAGTACTGTTTCCATGAATGTAATGGAGATGTCTCGTAGCTCGATCCCAGCGCACTCAGCTCACACTCTGAGGTCCGGGGGTTTGAATCTCTCCCTCGGCTGGAAGACATTAAGGACGTGTTTCCCAAAACACCGTTGTCCCTGTCCCCGTTCACCCCTCAGTTTAAAATGGGTACCTGGGTGTTAGTCGACTGGTGTGACTCGCATCCCGGGACAAAACTGACCTAATTTGCCCGAAATGCTCAGCATAACAAGGGACTTTCTATATAATAGTAGGTCATTGATGTCAGCTGGCCTGTTAAACCCTTTTACATGTATTTTGTAAATAAAGATATTATTATTTTTTTTTTATTATTATTATTATTATTATTATTATTAATATTATTATTTTTTTATTATTATTATTATTATTATTATTAATTATTATAAATGTAACCTACATGAAAGGACTTCATACCTTTAGTGTCCACAAATGTAGTGTCCACTCTCCTTCCTGTCGCCTTTAGTGGCCATCATCAATAATCGGGTTTTTATGAGGTTATCGACCCATTGTTGTATTGTCCTGCTTCTTTTCATCTGTCTTTTAGTTCCTGAATCAGTTCACAAATGAAATAACCCCCATAATCACAAAAAATTTTCCCATTATAATGCGCCCTCTTGTGGTCGGGGGAAAATTTTCCAGTTATCATCTTTGGCGTGTCGGCAAGGTAAACTTGCGTTAATTCCTTCAGTCCTCTGTTAGCCATCAGCCTCTTGCGGAGTTAAACCAGATGCCATCTTGCCCATAAGTTAGCTCATCCAATCATGACTGGAACATGAAAATTGTTTTTTTTTTTAAACCCGTAAAACATAAAATTTAAACTTATTTAATTAAAAAAATTTAAAATCGTGATGATACACGTATCTCCATCCATGTATTAACAGATGATCTGGAGACTTGTTTGGATTTTTTAAATTCCTCAAATTTGACAGTGTGTCTCCCACTGGATTATCATCCTCGAATCATAAAAAAAAAAAAACTCAAACTCTCAAAATAAATACGCATACAAAACTCCATGTACAGAAAAAAAATGGGTTTTGGAAACCAATGACACAGGAAAATTTTTTTTTTTTTAGAGATTGTGTTTATAAGTTATCCAAAGGAGAAGGCATAAAATAAAAGCATATTATTGGCTGACATAAACCTAAATAATTTAAAATTAAGTTAAATATATAAAAAAAATATCGAATTTTCCCGGGTAATGTTATGGATTTACAACAAGTGACTGACAACTCTCAAACTTCTGCTGGTCAACATAATGTGATATGCAATATTCATCCAAAAAACTAAGAAATTGTACAGGAAATGGGATTGGTTGTCTATTAGTAAACGACTAGGGAAGTTTATGTCCTAGGTAACTCTTTAATTACAAAGAAACTCTTTTTAGAAAAATTTGAAGGCAAAACACCGTGACTGGAACAACATCAAATAACCCAAAATAAGAAAATTATGACGACGTTTCGGTCAACTTACCATTACTAGTTAATTTGAAGACGGCCCAAAACGTCTAAAAAAATTTCTTTCTTCAATTTTTGGTTGTGTAAAAAGCCCTTTTTTGGTTACATAGTGTCAAATTAAATTTTTTCAGAATATATCAACTGCATCGCCCTTGAACGAGGGGGGAATTCTGCCACAATAAAAAATTTAAAACCTGGCCCCTTTAAAAAGATTCCCCGAATGACAAGCTCCTAAAGAATGTTCTTGAGCATCAATGAGACATTTATCGTAGATCTTGTATGGGTCAAACAGCTCTGGAAGAAAAGGGAGGATCATGGTCCTTCCCCCCTTTCCTCTTCCTTTTCCAATGATGGCATGGCGGGGGGAAAGTTATGAGTGTACTTACCTTGGTGCAGTTGTCAGCGAGGGTTCGTGTCTTCTGGCGTCTTCAGGGCCTTGAAACCGTCCTCTTCAAAACCAACGTTGTAAGGCATCATAGGAGCGTTTCTCTCCCCAAAGAGATGAAAATGTGATAATTTGTTAGACAACATTAAATATAAACACTGTGCACCCAGATGACAAGAAACAAGTAATAAATTAATAAGAAAATTAACCACATGAAAAGGTAATCTAACTCCAAGAGGTTTCCCGGATCTTTTAATCACTTTCGTTTTTGGGAAAATCGAACCTGACTTTTCCCCATTTCCCGGGCCCTTATGTCCCTACCGACCCTTCTCCATGAATGTCATAACAACTAGAAAAGAGGCATTTACAGGCAAAACATTATATACTATATATTTAACCTAAGAGAGAATCAAAAAATAAATAAGGAAAGCCGGAAGAGAACATGAAATTAAAATTGCGGGGGAATCAAAGCCCAGTCGTAAGGGTTCCTTTCAGGATCTGGTATTAGATTGGGGAAGGAAAGAACATAACAAAAAAGGGAACACTGCAGCAGGCCTACTGGCCCATGGAAAGTCAAGTCTCCTACTGGCTTAACCCAAAGACCCAACCTAGTCGGTCGGTCACATTCCTAAAGGAAGGATAGCCCCTTAACGCTCCCCGCGAAGAAATCTCTACTATTTTAAATACTTTTTTCCCCCTTTTTTCTACACAAGATGATACAAACGAAATCCGAGAAATCGGGAAATTTTTACTGGTCAGGTTGAAACTAAATTATGAAATATCGTCACTAGTGACATGGTCGTCAAACAACTAGATGGAATGAAACCAAACAAGCCCCAGGTCTTAATCTGTAAGGGTTCAAAGGGGAAAACAAGGAGGAACTTAGCAAACCATTAGCTAATTCTCTCCAAACATATCACTTCAAACGGGATCATACCGAATTAATGGAAAATGGAAAATGTATATCTATTTAAAAGGGGGGTTTGGGCCTTTTAGACCAATCGCCTACTTCAACTGTGAAAAGGTGATTCAATCAATAACTGCTGATGCAATTTGGGAAACGAATCTCAGCAGGGACTTAAAAAAGGGCGTTCTTGCCTTGTGTTTTTATTTTTTTTCACTTAGATATTCGAGGCGGTCGATCAAGATAAAGAATAGAATATTGTGTTTAAGGCCTTCAGGGAAAGGGTTCTGATAAAATTCCACACATGAGACTAATTATAAAAATAGCGGCATATGAAATAGAAAAAAGATTCCCATGTTAAACATATGAAGATAGCTAGGGTTTTATTATCTGGGGCCCTTCCGACGCTGGGAATGGTTTCACCTTTGGTCAAGGGATCGTGGACATGCTAATTGTTCCCAGAATTTGGTCCTCGTTGCCTACACAACGATGGAAAAATTTTAGCTGATTCTACGAAGCGTTCTCGAATTATAGGCGAAATAAAATCAAAATGTTGGAGGAAAAAAAAAAAAAAAAAAAAAATCAGGCACCCCTTTTTAATCCCTTTTGGGGGTACCCAATAATCAATAAATTCGAAGGGAAAAGCAGGCATTTGAGAAGGGTATTTACCGAAAACTTTGGTAGATAGCTCTATGGAGAGTTTTTTAAATGACAGAGCGAAAAATAGTGTAAACGTAAATAAGGTTTACTCTTCACCTAGTATAATTTGGTAGTGTGTTCGTGTCAAGCGTCTTCGATCTCTTTGTGCTGAATTATTCACTGGGATGTAATACTTGACAAAAAAATTTGCAGTTTTACAATAGTACATGTATGTTGGTTATAGAAAAACACGAAAGAAACACTAGAAATTTTATTGGGTTTTCGGTCCTGGGACCTTGATCAGAAATGATCAAAATCCCCGGACAAAAAACCTTTCAAAAATATGTCCCTTTTTTAACGTGTTTTTAAAACAACTTGTCGGTCATCCCAAGGTTTATACCAGTACATGTATGTCTTAACAGGACAGGTCTCATAGTGTGCTGTAACAGTAGAAAAAAAATAGTCCTCCCCGGTGTGCTACAACATCGTATATAATTCTCACATAGTGTGCTTCAACGCCGGATATAGAGGATACGGAACACGGAAAGACTACAAGGGGATCTTTCAAGCAACAAGACTGGTTTGGAAATCGTTATTGGGGAAAACAACTCCCGCAAATGTAAGCCTCTGTAAATTAGAAGGGCAAAGAAAATGAGAAAAAGACAGGTTCGGAGGAAAAGGTTGCAACCTCACGCAAGGGAAAGACCCCCGGGGTGTTCATAGTAAACATGGCGAACGTTGTTCTTAGGCACTTCCAAAAAAGGGCCTTCGTGATACTGTTGACTTATGTTAGGCCCATCTTGAAGAATGCAGGGGTGAACCCACAATGCAGAGGTGCAACGAGACTAGTCTCAGGAGTAAAAGTAAGAGTAAGAGCTATGAGGAGAAACTTGAATAAGTAATTTGATGACATTAAAAACAGAAAGACCTGAGAAGACATGATAAGGCGTATAAAATACTCAGAAAAAAAAATATTATGGACGGGATAAGATGCAGGAGAAACAGAAAACAGGTACACGAAGGAACGTTTGGGAAATTAAAAAACCCCAAATGAGTTACAGTGTATCAGGATTTATTCAGCCCGGAATGACCAGGAAGGGGGAAATTCCCCGGACAATGAAGTGATAGAGGCAGGATCTATTCATAGATTTATAACTATGATCAGTTTGAATCTAGAAAGATGAATCTTATAAGACTGGTTTAAAAAAGGGGCCCAAAAAGC
>WNWK01023670.1:0-30768 GCA_009830355.1 Cherax destructor | reverse complement strand
AGTTTAGCATTGATGCAGGGAGTTTAGCATTGATGCAGGGATTTTTAGCATTGATGCGGGGAGTTTAGCATTGATGGGGGAGTTTAGCATTGATGGGGAGTTTACATTGATGCGGGGAGTTTAGCATTGATGAAAGGGAGTTTACATTGATGGGGAGTTTAGCATTGATGCGGGGAAAGTTTTAGGCATTGATGCGGGGAGTTTAGCATTGATGCGGGGAGTTTAGCATTGATGCGGGGATTTTAAGCAGGGCAGGGGGGGAGTGTAGCATTCATGCGGGGATTTTAACATTCAGGGGGGGGAGTTTGGGGCATGCGGGGTTTTTTTAGCAGGGGGGGGAGTGTAGCATTGATGGGGAGTTTAGCATTGATGCGGGGAGTTTAGCATTGATGCAGGGAGTTTAGCATTGAGGGGGGGGAGTTTAGCATTGATGCGGGGAGTTTATATTGATGCAAAAAAGGTAGGGCATGCGGGGGGGGGGTTTTTTATTCAGAGGCTGAAGAATTCCCCCCAAAAAAAGTGTTTAATTGTGATGAAACGGGCCCTTTTTTTAAAAAAATGCCCATGAGGCCCCATTACTCATTACCCTATCTTTCAGATGCCTGCAACTCTTCAATAAAGGTAAGTAAATGTATATATATATTATTTTTAAATTTTGTATGTGAATATTTTTTTGTGGAACAGATTAATTGTTTTTTACATTATTTTTTAGGGGAAATAAGGGTTCAATTTCTTAAACTTCGTGTTTGGAAAGCTCCGGGAACGGATTAATTACGAACTGGTGGTCCACTTATTTTTTGAAATACGTAGGGAGATTTTTAGTCAGAAAAATAGCAAACAAAAAATTTTAAAAACTAAAATAATCCTACAGGAATCAAGAAACTCCTGAAGAAAAAAAAGTTTAAATGAAATTGAAAGAAACCCAAAGTATTTCTTTTCTTATGCAAAATCAAAGTCAGAACAAATCCTTTTGGGGGCCCCCATTAAACGGGAGGGCCCCCCAAAATGCCAGAAAAATGAGGAGTTACTTAAGTCCCAGTATGACTCATTTTTTAGCAACCCCTAACCAGAAAAAAAAATCAAGCCCAAAAAAAAATTTTTTTTAAAAGTCCACAGAATTTGGGAAGAGATGCCATCTGACATCACCACGCCCCCAAAAATTTTTTTGGGCAAAAAACATCCCATGCACCCGCCCAGGCCCAGACCGGGAACTGTTTCATCAAGAACTGCAAGAAGCCCCTATCATGTGCTTTTAACACCCCATGGAGGGGGGAGCAGGAAAGGGAGCTCCCAGTTACTAAAAAAAAAGACATAGCCCCACCCAAAAAAGGGGGGGCAATAAAAAAAACTAAACTCTCACCATAAAGAACATTCATTTCCCTTTGTGCCTACTACATATAAAAATTTACACAAAAATTTTAAAAACCCCCTCCCCAAAAATTTTCTCCTCACCTTTTTTTAATGGGAAGACCACCCAAGACACAGATCATTTTTTGATATACCCCGTGTTCATATCAACCTTTTAAAAAAATTCCCCATGCAAAAAAGGGGGCCCCAGAATCGGGAATTCACTACCAGTAAATATTAAGAAAACTTGTCTAAAAAAAAAATTTTAAGACTCAACTAAAAAAACCACCTACTACCCAAAACTAAATGACATACTATAAACTATTTGAAAATCCCAAATTTTTATTTTCCTATACGAAATCTCTTTTTTAATAATATGTTACTATTATTTTAAAACCCCACTCAATAAAAAATAAAACAGTGGTACCCGGTTTCGATGGTCCCCCAAAAACCCCCCCTTTTTAAAAATTTTTTTTTTTAAATGCTTTTTTAGGATATTTTTTGGGGGGGTAAAAGGACTAGTCTATTTTACATTATTCCTTTTGGGGGGTAAATTTTTTTGGGGAAAGGCACTTGAACAGCATTCCCGAAAAAAAAAATCGAACCCCGAGGTACCACTGTACTTAAGTTAATGAAAAAAAGCTCAAAAGTTATTTTTCCCCAAGATAATCTCAATTCCCCAAATTTCCAACTGTAACAATTTAATATCATTATATAAAAAAATTTTAAAAAGTAAAATTTCATCATATTGAAATTTTTTAAAACAATTTTTAACTAGAATAAACCCCAATAAATTTTTTTAAATTAAAGGACATAGTTTTAAAATTACTAGAAAAATTTCCCCCCCAAGGGGCCCTGGCATGCAGTGGCTCCCCCTTTTCACTCAATTTACTTTTAACTACCAATACCTAGGGGGTCTGAAAAACTGCAATGAAAAAAAAAATTTTTTTTATTTTTTCCTTTTTCCAAAGCAATAGCAAAGAACTACAGACCAATAGCGCTAACGTCCCATATCAAAAAAAATTTTTTTAAAGGGTTCTAAGAAGCAAGATTGCCACCATTTTGGGGTACTCATCAATTGCACAACCCGGGGGAGCATGGGTTTAAAACGGGGCCCCCTGTCTGTCCCAACTACGGGGCCACTACGACAAGGCCCCCCATGCTCTAGAAGACAAACAAAAAGAGATGTTATATACACAGACTTTGAAAAAACCTTTTACAAGTGTGACCATGGTGTAAAGCACACAAAAAAAGTGGGGGTAAAGGAATAACGGGAAAAAGGGTTTGGAGATGGATCTATAATTTCCTAACAAGAAAACACAAAGAGTAGTAGTAAAAAGAGTAAAGTCTGAGGCAGCTACTGTAAAAAACTCTTTTCCCAAAAGGCACAAATATTTTTCCCCATCCTGTTTTCCCCCATCCCCCATTTGGGCATAGACAGGGATAAAACCACAGTGCTTTTTCCCCTTTTCAGATGACCCCCGAATCTGAAAAGACATTGTCCACTATTGAAGACACTGCAAGACCCCAAGCAGACAAAAACCAAATCTTTAAATGGGCTGCAGAAAACAATATGAAGTTCAATGATGAGAAATTTCAATTCCCGATAGGGAAAAAAAGGGGAAAAAATTTAAAAAACTCACGGGGTAAAAAACTAATTCAAACCACAAAAAGGGGGCAAAAAAATAATGCAAAGACCTGGGGGGATCATGTCAGAGGATCTCCCCCAAGGACCATAACACCGAAATTTTCATCTGCTAAAAAAAAGACAGGATGGATAATGAGAACCTTCAAAACCAGGGGGTGCCAAGCCCAAAAATTTACATTTTTTTCAGATCGTTTGTTCTATCTAGGCTGGAATATTGCTGCACCCCAACCCCGCATTTTTAAGGCGGGTGAAATTGCTGAGAATGAAAATGTGCAGAAAACCCCTTTAAGGGATGCATAACTGCGATAAACCACCTCAAATTTGGGAACGGGAAATTCATAAACCTGTACTTTAGAACGAGGCGGGAGATACATTATTATATGCACATGGAAAATTCTCGGGGATTAGTACCAAACTTGCAACCAAAAATCACTCCCTACAAAAAGCAAAAGACTGGGCAGGCGATGTAACATCCCCAATGAAGAGCAGGGTGCCACTAGCACGTTGAGGTACAACACAAAAGTGTCAGGGGGCCCAAGATTGTTCAACTGCCTCCCAGCATACATCAGGGGGATTACCAAAAACCCTGGCTGTCTTCGAGGCACTGGACAGGCACCTAAAGTCGGTACCTGACCAGCTAGGCTGTGGTTTGTACGTTGGACTGCGTGCGGCCAGCAGTAACAGCCTGGTTGATCAGGCTCTGGTCCAACATGAGGCCTGGTCACAGACCGGGCCGTGGGGGTGTTGACCCCTGGAATTCTCTCCAGGTAAACTCCAGAAGCAAGCAGTTGCTCATAGTGTTTGTAATTCAGTTACTTGTGAGTCCTGATCTTGTAGGAGATTGATATTGAAGTCTCCTGTTGGTTTATGGTTTTTTGTTCATGTGTGCATCAGAATTATACTTCCTCATTTTTACTAAATTGGCTAATATTTACTGTGGTACTCCGTAGATGTTTTCACTTAAATGGTTTTTGTTAGGTATTTGTGATTTAAACTTTTAGCTATTAAATATTCTCCATGTTCATCTTTTGTGCAAGTATTGTTGATACATTCAAGCTGGTCTGAGTAGTAATAGTTGTGCCCCCCCTTGTTGGTCTAGCCTATAGTTGTGTATGGCTGTGTAACCGGGTAATGGCATAGATATATGTTATTAGTATTGGGCTTTAGCCAGGTTTCAGTGAGAGCAATGATGGAATTTAATTTTAATTTGCTGTGAGGTCATTGTAATGTTTGCTTAAAGATCTGATATTGTAGTTAAAGACAGTTATGTTATTGTTGGCTCTGAGTAGTGCTTTAGCTTGTTCTGCTGTGTAATAATTACAGTTGCTGTTAGGGTATGTAAGTCATTTAATAAGAGGTTGATGTCAAGATCACTGTTTGGAGTCATAGAATGAGTGTGATTCTATAATTAGACTTAATAATAGAGCAATGTAAAAAGAGCCTTTTGGGACATGAATTAATACCTTAGTTCAATACACACACAACCCGCCCTATAAAAGAGAGGAGCTTACGACGACGTTTCGGCCCGACTTGGACCATTTACAAAGTCACACTAACACACAGAGACAGAGGTGCGGGTTGTGTTCTGTAATTGTTAAGTCACATGTAAGAGCTTTTTGGTTGATAAATACCTTAGTTATTTTTACAAATGTGGATAAATGAACTATGGTAGTTATTTAAACTAAAAATAAAGGAGCTAGGGAATATAATAGTAAACAATGAAAGTAAAACAATTTAGCACCTGAGTTAGCACCTTAATTATTTTAACAAAAGTTAATATATGAACTGTGGCAGTTAGTTAACTCTAAAATAAAGAAGCTTTGGGATATAATACTAAACAATGAGAGTAAAACACTGTAGCACATGAATTAGCACCTTATTTATTTTTTAAAGCTTAGAGTAAAGGAGTTAATGGATGAAAGGCAGTACTAGGTATTGGTTTGTTGAGAACTGTTTCAAGAGAAAAATATACATGGGGACCCCTGGTTTCAGTGATTTTTTTGTTCAGAATGCTGTTCAGTGCCATTACAAAACGAATTTATTCCTAAGAATAATGTAAATTAGACTAGTCCTTTTAGACCCCATAAATACATAAAAGCTTGCAAAAATACACTAATAATTGTTGAGTTTGGAGCATCACGAACACCAGGGGTCCCCCTGTATAATGGGATCTAAATTAAATGGATGGACAGTAAATATTATATAAAATTAATTTATAGCTCAAAGTTTAAGCAAAGTAATAGCACTAAAAAAATACATAGTATGTGAGGTAGTTGGACTAGCTAGTAAAGTTAGTACAAAGAATTGCCAATAATGTAATAGACATACACTAATACACCACACGTATATAATGTGTTGAGGACACTTGGCTAATCAGTAGTGGTAATGTCAGCTTGTCTAAGGAAGTTGGAGAGATCATGTTCGTTTGATATAGGAAATTGTTGACCTGTTGCTGTTTTTCGAACTAGTATTTTCCCATCACGAGTGAAGCACTGATGGATTTTGTTCTCCAGTTTAAGTTTTCTCAACCTAAACAGAAGGTTTTGACGTTTTCTAGTCAGGCACTCGTTGATGTATACTCCATTTTTCATTGTAATTGCTACTTGAATTAGGTCCTTTTTTTCTATCATATGAATGAAGTTCGATCATAATACTATGTTTACTACCTTGTTTTCCTAGCAATCACATTTCTTTGATTTCATTACTTTGCACAATAACTCGTAGGTGGTCTTGTAATAAGTTGATAGTAGTTTCCTTGCACTAGGATTGAGTTATGTCTCTGGGAATGTGATTGCTGTTTATTATAACTGCATCAGTCAACTTATCTTGTTCGGTTTTGTCATCTTGAAAATCAAGATATTCATTCAGTCAGTGTGCATGTTGTTATTCAAGTCCTTGATTGCTTCTTCCACCTTCATATTCAGGGTTGTTATTTAATCGGTGTGACTGGCTATAGCTGTTTGCAGAGTATTTTCTGTGTCAGTACTTCCCAAGGTAATCTTCTCTTCAAGGTTTTGGATCTTGGTCTCGAGGATGGTTAACTTGGATTCATATCTCGCTAGTGTCACTTTAATATCTCTAGGGCGACGATGTATTTCCTGATAGGATCAGGAATAATCATACCTGGTTGATCATGAGGGAATCCTATGAAGTTAGTGGAGTTGGAGGGAGAGTCAGCCAATGTTTGGTTGTGTTGTTGTTGTTGTTGTTGTCGGGTCCCGGGCTGGGGTGAGGGGGTTGATGATGCACTGGCTTCCTGCTGGGTTGACATGTTGAGTTGCAGAGTCCTTGGTGTTGTTTTTTTGCTACTGTTGTTGTTTCCTCTGCGATTTCCTCTCATAGTATCACTAGTGAAGCTATGGAGGAGAAGGCTTTATTTCCTTGAGCTTGGGTTAGGTGTTGTCTGGCAGCAGAGGTGATGTTTGTGTTTGCATGGCTGTCTTCCTTAAATCGTCAATTTTGTTAAGGTTTGGGTAGCATTTCTAGTATTCTTGGGTCATTTTGTGATCTACATGGGTTTATGTAGTTGTACCTTCAATTAGGCCATCACAAGCTTTGATGAGCGCTGGGTTTTTTGAAGAATAAGGGCTGCTAGGATGCTGCTGCCGCTGCTGCCACTGACCACTGATTAATGAAGTAGGGGCTTCCTCTATCTCCTCTTCCAAGCCTGAAGAGAGTGCATTCAACTTAGCCTTGTGCTCCTCCTTCTCTAGTTCCTGCAGCTCCTCAGTGGTCAGCTCTTCCCTGTGCCCTTCCACTAACTCCTCCACATCACCATCACTCACATCCAGACCCATGGACCTGCCCAGAGAGACAATATCCTCCACCATAGACACAGCCTCAAAGCCCTCAAAGTCCCTTTCAGCCACTGCTTCTGGCCATAAATTCCTCCAAGCAGAGTTCATTGTTCTGTATAAAACTTCCTGCCAGGCTTTGTCAATGAGTTATGCAATGGGCGATAGTAAAGTGATCTTTCCAAAACTCTCTCAGGGTTAACTCTGTGTCAGAGGTCACTTCAAAGCACCTCTGGAATAGTGCTTTAGTGTAGAGTTTCTTGAAATTACTGATGACCTGCTGATCCATGGGCTGAATGAGAGGAGTCGTGTTAGGGGGGAGAAACTTTACAGTGATGAGGTCAAACTCCGGCAGTACATAGTCCTGCAAGCTTGAAGGGTGAGCTGGAGCATTGTCCATTATGAGGAGGGCCTTCAGAGACAGGTTTTTCTCCTCTAAATAACTTTTTACACTTGGCCCAAACACAACATTAAACCATTCGCTGAAATATTCTCTGGTTACCCAAGCCTTGCTGTTTGACCTCTACATCACAGGTAACCGAGTTTTCTGCACATTATGTTTTTTAAAGGCCATCTGGTTTTCAGAGTGCTAGATCAGTAGAGGCTTCAGTTTGCAATCCCCATTTGCATTGGCTTGTATCCTTGTAATGTCTTCTCCTCTTGTGTAATATAGGTCCTGTTAGGCATTTTCTTCCAAAACAGGCCTGTGAATGCCAGCCCTCTTCTTAAAATTATCAAACCAGTTATGGCTGGCTTTAAACTCTTCACTTTCTTGGCTCGTTCCTGCCTTGTTTTTCAAAAGATTGGCATGCATCAGTTTTTCCTTTTCACAAATCATTGCCTCTGATATGCTATCGCTGGCACACTGTTTTTCTGTTATCCAGATCAAAAGCAATTTTTCAACATGCTCTAATGTCCCTATATCTTTGTTTGGTAATTGATTTCACCCCCTTCACAACGTTAGCCGATTTAATAGCATCTTTTTTTTCACAATCGTAGATACCATTGTTCTCTGCATACGGTATGCAGCAGCCAAGCCCTGGATACACATGCCACCTTCATACTTTTCAAGAATCTCTTTTTTCACCTCCATGGTGATCCTAACCATTTTCTTCGTTGCTTGGCTCTTTTCATTAACTTTCTTAGAACTCATGGTTAATGAATTTGCTAAAAATTTATATGAAAAAACACTAAATCACTTGAAAATTCACAAAGTTACAGCACGGGTTGTTCACTGAATGGAAGCAACGGGCGTACAGTCATCCCTTGGTTTTCGCTTGTCCCAGTTTTCGCCGATTTTGGTTTTCACCGACATTTTTCAGGGAAAATTTGTCTTAGTTTTCGCCGATTGTTTTAGTTTTCGCCGACCGTATGGGACCTGTCCACCAGTGCCGCGCACATACAAAGGCCGTAGGCCCGCCACCCACGCACCTCCCACGCACATTGTCACGCAGTCTAGCATTGTTTACACATGAGTGAACATCACCCCAGATGTTTATACAAAACATTTATTAACAATTCATTGTTTTTGGGCCTTGATTATTGTGTGTGACTACTAAATAAGCTACCATGGGCCCAAAGAAAGCTCCTAGTGCCACTTCTTTAGTAAAGAAAGTGAGGAACACTGTAGAAATGAAGAAAGAAATAATAGAAAAATATGATAGTGAAAGTGAGAAACACGATGGAGTTTAAGAGTGTAGCAGGCATGCAGGAGTGTAGCATGCATGCAGGGAGTGTAGCATGCATGCAGAGGAGCTGCTAGCAGCTGCATGCAGGGAGTGTAGCATGCATGCAGGGAGTGTAGCATGCAGGGAGTGTAGCATGCATGCAGGAGTGTAGCATGCATGCAGGAGGTGCATGCATGCAGGAGTGAGCATGCATGCAGGAGTGTAGCATGCATGCAGGGAGTGTAGCATGCATGCAGGGAGTGTAGCATGCATGCAGGGAGTGTAGCATGCATGCAGGGAGTGTAGCATGCATGCAGGGAGTGTAGCATGCATGCAGGAGTGTAGCATGCATGCAGGGAGTGTAGCATGCATGCAGGGAGTAGATGATGCAGGTGTAATGCATGAGGAGTGTAACAGGTATGCAGGGAGTGTAACAGGTATGCAGGGAGTGTAACAGGTATGCAGGAGTGTAGCAGGTATGCAGGGAGTGTAGCAGGTATGCAGGGAGTGTAACATGTATGCAGGGAGTGTAACATGTATGCAGGGAGTGTAACAGGTATGCAGGGAGTGTAACAGGTATGCAGGGAGTGTAACATGTATGCAGGGAGTGTAACATGTATGCAGGGAGTGTAACAGGTATGCAGGGAGTGTAACAGGTATGCAGGGAGTGTAACAGGTATGCAGGGAGTGTAACAGGTATGCAGGGAGTGTAGCAGGTACGCAGGGAGTGTAGCATGTATGTAGGGAGTGTAGCAGGCACGGAGGGAGTGTAGCAGGCACGGAGGGAGTGTAGCAGGCACGGAGGGAGTGTAGCAGGCAGGGAGGGAGTGTAGCAGGCAGGGAGGGAGTGTAGCAGGCATGCAGGGAAGTGACCCCGGATAAGGACTTGGTACCTAGAGTCCTTATGGAGGGGGATTCCCCTTCCAAAAATTAGGGTCTCTTCCCTCTCCCCTCTTCCCTCTCTCCCATCCAGCAACATCAGTCTTCAATAAAGGTAAGTGCCACATTCAGTTCATTCATTTGTGCATGTAAATCTATCTTTAAGGCCCCCAATTTTTTTTTTCCAAACTTCTGGGTTTCTGGAACGGATTAATTGAATTTCCATTATTTCTTATGGGGAAAATAGTTTTGGTTTTCGCCGATTTTGGTTTTAGCTGATACATCTGGAACGGATTAAAATCGAAAACCGAGGGATGACTGTACTGACGTTAGTCGGGAGTCATGACTTTGTCTCGAGAGAGAGGTAAACAAGTAGCGAGCAGTGTCGTGACTCACTGTGACCCATACAAGTTCTAGCACGCGAGTCGTATTCCAAACAAAGATTATATACCAAGCAAAAATTTTTGCGTCCAAACAGGACGTATACCAAGTTGGACTTATTCCAAAGCGGACGTATACTGAGGTACCACTGTGTATATGGAAATTTTGCTGAATTTACATTAATATTTATGTTATAAAATTATTAAATTATATTTTTCTTAATATTTAGCATTAAAATGCATAAAAAAAATTATATATTGCCACCAAAAAAAAAAAAAAAATTCTGCGAATTTGCGGGGATTTCCGCAAACAATTACAGTGGACCCTCGCTATTCGAACACTCCAAAACTCACCCTTTTATGTAATTTTATTATTTTAAGTGCTTTTATAAGTGTATTTTTGGGGGTCTGAAATGGACTCGTCTAATTTACATCATTCCTTATGGAAATAAATTTGTTTGGTAATAGCACTTGAACAGCATTCTGGAATGATGGTGAGTTTTGGAGTGTTTGAATAGCGAGGGTCCACTGTATTAGTTAGGTTCTAAGGAAAAATCCATGAATTACTGAAGCTGCAAATTCGGAACCGCAAATTCCCAGGGGTCCACTGTATATAGTACAGGTCGGCCATCACTAATCCGGCATCATTGGGACCTGTAGTGTGTCGGATTAGTGAGTTTGCTAGATTACAGAGTGGTTTGGTTAGAATACACTTAATTAACCTCTCAATAGAGACTCTTTCTGCTACATCTTCCTCATTTTCATCACTGCTTTCTCCTCCACTGGCTTGCTGCTGTGGATTTACAACCATGTGCACAATTTCTGAGTCATTATAATGATGGCCTAAGAAAGGTTGGAGGGAGGGGGTAAAGGAGGTTTTGTGTGCAAGGGGCTTGGACTTCCAGCAAGCGTGCGTGAATGTGTTAGATAGGAGCGAATGGAGACAAATGGTTTTTAGGACTTGATGTGTTGTTGGAGTGTATGTAAGCAAGGTAACATTTATGAAGGGTTTCAGGGAAACCAGCAGACCGGACTTGATTCCTGGAGATGGGAAGTACAGTGCTGGCACTCTGAAGGAGGGGTGTTAATGTTGCAGTTTTGTAGCTGTAGTGTAAGCATGCCTCTAGCAAGACAGTGATGGAGTGAGTGATGATGAGAGTTTTTCTTTTTCGGGCCACTTTGCCTTGGTGGGAAACGGCCGATGTGTTAATAAATAATAATAAAAAAAAAATATAATGATGAAATTTGAGTCAGTATAATGATGAAATTTGAAATTATGCTAGCCGAAATTAGTGCCGGATTACTGATGGAACTGGAAAACTGATTGCCAGATTAGTGATGGCCGACCTGTAAAAGGAAATCTCCCTTCTAACAGTACCATAGTACGAATAAAATAGCACAAGGATGTGCAACTACCTAACATAACCAACACACAGCACTTGAAACACCCTCCCTAAAGTGCTTACAAAAAATACGGAAAAGGTGTAATGCACGTTATGGTGTCTTCCTTGCAGCTATGGGTAATTTTACTCTCCATATACCCTGCTCTTCTATTAACACTTCTGTTTTGTAAAAACCTCTCATAAGATTCCTTTTTCTCTTTTATCACACCCTTTACTTCTTCATTCCACCACTCCACTTTCCTCCTGCACCCACCCTCCTATAGACAAAACTATCCCAACTCTCTTCCACCCCCCCACTACTCATACTTGCACTAGCCCACCTTTCTGCCAATAGTTGCTTATATCTCACCCTAACTTCCTCCTCCCTTAGTTTATACACTTTTACCTCTCTTACTTGCTGTTGCCATTTTCTTTTTACTCTAACTGTAGCTGCAACTAAAATCGTCCACTTTTTTCGGCAAAATATTGACTTGAAATTCGTTTGTTGGCTTAAAAATCGGCGGTCATCTGAAACACGTCCGCGTGGCCTCCCAGCCGCCTGGGCACATAAACACCACATTGAGCGTCAGTGTGCCATTGTTTAGCAGCGAGTGACCGCCACCCACGCATTCATACCATACATTTTGTCATTATTCCATTTGTTTTAGTGCTTGCAACTGCTAAATAAGCCACCATGGGCCCAAAGAAAGCTTCTAGTGCCAGCTCTTTGCTAAAGAAGGCGAGAAACACGATAGAATTCAAGAAAGAACACACCAGACAGGGCACTTCCCCACACCAGGCAGGGTACTTCCCCACACCAAGCAATGTACTTCCCCACACAAATCAGCCAGGGTACTTCCCCACACCAAGCTCAAACAAATGTCTTATTTTAGGTTAAATGTTTTATTTTAGGTTAATATAGACATTTTCATTACTCCATCTATGATATTTTCTTCAAAATTATATAAGAAACATGTTACATATCATATAAACATTGATACAATGTTTATATGCTATCGAGTGGTGAGTTGGGTGGAGAGTAAACATTACATTTTCTCTGATGCAGCGTTAGACAAAACTGTAAATCTGGCGTCTGGTGCAGTAACCACCCATCATACGCGTTTGTTTACAATTCTCGGCATGAATTATTCATTACTTCTCCCTTTGTTTATGATGGCATCTAAAGGTAGTTGTTAGAAACGATTAAACTCAGTGAACATGGTAATAATATGGCTGTGTAGTGTAATAATATGGCTGTGTAGTGTAATAATATGGCTGTGTAGTGTAATAATATGGCTGTGTAGTGTAATAATATGGCTGTGTAGTGTAATAATAAGGCTGTGTAGTGAAGCCCCGGGTGGGGGGCTACATACGTGTACCTACGTCTACAGGCTACCTACACTGAATTCCTACAAATAAATACTAAATACCTCTCTCCCTACATTAAGACTAACAAATATTTTAAAGTAAGTAATGAATGCACTGTGGCAGTAAAAGACAAAGGGAAGTAACCCCAGAAAAGGACTTGGTACTTGAAGTCTATGGAAGGTAATTCCTATTCCAAACAATAGTAACTCTTAAATCCTCTAGCCTCCTCCTGTCTTCCACACATCAACAAGTCTTCAATAAAGGTAAGTGTCAAGTTATTACTGTTTTATACTTCATGTGACGAAAGATTAGATATCAGATTGGAGGGAGAGAGTATGGAGGAGGTGAATGTATTCAGATATTTGGGAGTGGACATGTCAGGATGGGTCTATGAAGGATGAGGTGAATCATAGAATTGATGAGGGGAAAGGGTGAGTGGAGCACTTCGAGTCTGTGGAGACAAAGAACCTTGTCCATGGAAGTAAAGAGGGGAATGTATGAGAGTATAGTTATACCAACGCTCTTATATGGAGTGTGAAGCATGGGTGATGAATGTTGCAACGAGGAGAAGGCTGGAGGCAGTGGAGATGTCATGTCTGAGGGGCATGTGTGGTGTGAATATAATGCAGAGAATTCGGAGTTTGGAAATTAGGAGGAGGTGCGGATTACCAAACGATTGTCCAGAGAGCTGAGGAGGGGTTGTTGAGGTGGTTTGGACATGTAAAAGAATGGAACGAGACAGAGTGACTCGAGTGTATAAATCTGTAGTGGAGGGAAGGCGGGTAGGGGTCGGCCTAGGAAAAGGGTTTGGGGGGAGGGGTAAAGGAAGTTTTGTGTGCGAGGGCTTGGACTTCCAGCAAGCATGTGTGAGCGTATTTGATAGGAGTGAATGGAGGCATATGGTTTTAATACTTGACGTGCTGTTGGAGTGTGAGCAAAGTAACATTTATGAAGGGATTCAGGAAACCGGCAGGCCGGACTTGAGTTCTGGAGATGGAGAGTACAGTGCCGGCACTCTGAAGGAGGGTGTTAATGTTGCAGTTTTATAACTGTAGTGTAAAAGCCCCTTCTGGCAAGACAGTGATGGAGTGAATGATGATGAAAGTTTTTTTTTTTCGGGCCACCCTGCCTTGGTGGGAATCGGGCCCATGTGTTAATAAAATAATAAAAATAAATAATACTTCATGTCTTTTTTTTTTCTGTGTAGATAAATGTACATTTTATGTAAAAAAATATTTTAAATCTTTTGGATGTCTAGAATGGATTAATTTGATTTGCATTATTTCTTATGGGGAAAATGGTTTTTAAAATCGTCCATTTTGAAAATAGGCGGACTCTCAGGAACCGGTTTTAAACACGATTTTCAAGGGTCCCCCTGTACTTTCATTATGTGCTATATCATACCTTGTATACTTATTTATCCTCTTTTTCATAAAATATGTATTACTTATTACCAAGCCTCTTTCTACATAAGCTCAATTCGGTTTCCCACTATACATTTACCCCTGGCACCCCAAATTTACCTACTACTCCCCCCACAACATTTTTACCCACTTTAGCATTTAGATCCCCAACCACAAGTACTCTCCACTTGGTTCAAAACTCCCCATGCACTCACTCAACATTTCCCAAATCTCTCTCTCTCTCCCTTTTACACTTCTCTCTTCTCCAGGTGCATAAACACTTACTAACCACTTTTCCCTCCCTCCTTTATTTTACTCCACATAATCCTTTAATTTATACATTTATAATCCTCTTTACCTGCCATAACTGATTATTCAACATTATTGCCACTCCTTCTTTAGCTCTAACTCTATTTGAAACTCCTGACCAAATCCCATTTATTTCTCCCCACTGAAACTCTCCTACCCCTTCATCTTTGTCTCACAAGTGGCTGCTGGAGTTTAATACTAACAAGTGGCTGTTGGAGTTTAATCAGCGAAGTCAAGCTCAGTGCCCCAAGGCACTGTCCTGGCACCTCTGTTGTTTCTCATCCTCATAGCAGACATAGATAAAAACACCCAGCACACTTTTGTATCATCATTAATACTAACAAGTGGCTGTTTAGGATTAGTGTTAGTCATCTGTACAGGAGCACCATTATCTAATGTTTCCATTACAGTACTGCCATATTTCCTTAAGAAAATTGTTAATTCATTTCAAACTTGTTATTGTTAATATTCAGTACTACATTTGAGCAAATGCTATAATCTGTATTATTTATCCTCAGATAGTGGGTTGTGGTGTTTCCATTTTTATGATCTCGCCACAAATGGCAGGGTGACTGCAGTGCTAGTACCAGTTATATTGGTACTGGCACTGCTCTGGGAGGTCTTCTTCGTGCTTTGTCACGGGAAGCACAACACCAGGTAAGGATAATGATTGTACTTGAGAATTTAAGAGAAATATATTGTAGTAGCATGTCTTAAATTCCATCTGAGAGTGGTTATTGGTCTAGTGCAGTAAAGAAAAAAACTTTTTTATTTCTAAATCAATTATATTTTTCAGCATACAGTACCAGTAATATTAATAGAGTGGATTGATATGCAGAGTGATTTCTGAAGGAACTGGTCTATCCACAGATATCTCGGCTTTTATTACTTTTACTAATGCTATAGCTTATTTGATGATAGTCATGTGAAATTAATTTGTTTCCTTAAATTAAGGGGTATTATTTACAGCTATGAAATAGGTTAATTGAGGTAGTAATAGGGAAGGACAGAAAGACAGTGAGTGCAGACCTTGATGGAAGGCAAAGTTTTGACATAATGGGTAACACAGACACTTAGAACAGAACAAGACTTTGCTCAAGGAAAACTTTATCTAATATTGACATAATAAAGCTCTTTTTTATAATAATAATAATATAGATTATTATGATATTGTAATAGTGTTAGATATTTTGTTAAAACTTGAAGGTGAATAAATTAATGGTAAACGATACTACGTAATTATACAGTCATCCCTTGGTTTTCATAAGAACATAAGAAGAACATAAGAAAGGAGGAACACTGCAGCAGGCCTGTTGGCCCATACTAGGCAGGTCCTTCACAATCCGTCCCACTAACAATTTTAATCCGTTCCAGATGGATCAGCTAAAACCAAAATCGGTGAAAACCAAAACTATTTTCCCCATAAGAAATAATGGAAATTCAATTAATCCGTTCCAGAAACCCAGAAGTTTGGAAAAAAAAATTGGGGGCCTTAAAGATAGATTTACATGCACAAATGAATGAACTCTATGTGGCACTTACCTTTATTGAAGACTGATGTTGCTGGATGGAAGAGAGGGAGGAGGGGAGAGGAGAGAGAGACCCTATTTTTTGGAAGGGGAATCCCCTTCCATAAGGAATTTAGGTACCAAGTCCTTATCCGGGGTCACTTCCCTGCATGCCTGCTACACTCCCTCCCTGCCTGCTACATTCCCTCCCTGCCTGCTACACTCCCTGCATACCTGCTACACTCCCTGCATACCTGCTACACTCCCTGCATACCTGCTACACTCCCTGCATACATGCTACACTCCTGCATACATGCTACACTCCCTGCATACATGCTACACTCCTCCGCACATGCTACACTCCTTGCATGCCTGCTACACTCTTAAACTCCATCATGTTTCTCACTTTCTTTACCAAAGGACTGGCACTAGGAGCTTTCTTTGGGCCCATGGTAGCTTATTTAGTAGTCACACACAATAATCAAGGGCCAAAACCAATGAATTGTTAATAAATGTTTTGTATGAACTCCTGGGATGATGTTCACTCAAGCATAAACAATGCTACACTGCGTGACAATGTGCGTGGGTGGCGGTCTAGCGGGCTTTGTATGTGCGGGGCACTGGTGGACAGGTTCCATACCATCAGTAAAAACTGGTAATGTGTGTTTGTGTTCTTGCCTATTTGTGGTTACAGGGGGCAATTCTCAGATTCTGGCCCCACCTTCTAACTTCAGACCCCAGCTTCACTCCCTCCTAACCTCATGAGTGAGTGCATGCGCATGCATGTGTGCATGCGCTTGCATGTGTATGTGTACATGTATATGCTTGTACAGGTCGGCCATCACTAATCCGGCAACATCAGGACCTGTAGGGTGTTGGATTAGTGACTTTGCTGGATTACTCAATTAACGCCCTATTTTTGGCCCATTCCATTGTTCCAGTCTACCAAACTCATAGCTATTTCGCTAGTATTCCTTCTGTAGTGCTGTTTAAATTCAGCAAGGTTTATACAAGCGTTGCACTAAACCTTCACTTCAGTGCAACTCTTGTAAGATCTGTTCTTGCAAGATCTGTTCTTGTTTCTGGTTTGTTATACAAAATAGCTAGCTGGTTTATTATGCGTTAAAACCCATCGACTACATGATGGTCTTTAACCCTTTGGGGGTCGCGAGGCCTCTCCCAAACTCGTTCTCAGGGTCGCAAATTTTTCGGAAAAAAATATTTTTCTTATGAAATGATAAGAGAATCTTTTCTGATCATAACGCCACCAAAATTATGAAATTTGATGGAAAACTAACGGGATTATGCTTTCGAAGTTAGCGGTATTGATGACATTTACGCATCGGCGATTTTGCCAACTTTGAGCCCTATTTTCGGCAAATTCCAATGTATCAGTCTACTAAAATTATAGCTATTTCGCTAGAACTCCATTTCTTCTATCAACTGAGTACAAGAAACCGCCTATTTACCAATTTCAACTACCCAAAATAGTGGTCAGAAAATGGCACTTGGCCAATTTCACACAAATTTCAAACGATGCTAATTTCAAAATAGGGTCCATAATAAACAAGGCAGACATTCCTGGCATTAAAATAACATCTTCTCTGTTCATTAGTCATGTCTCCAGGCCCCTCTTACATTACTTTTGCTTTCCATTTTGTATTTTTATTCTCACAAATAATAGAAGATTTACTGTTATGTATACAGCTGCATCATTGTAAAAATGGTATAAATAATATCAGCGCACTTGTGCAAGAATATTAGACTCGCTCTGGGATGCATTTGGTAGGTCGTTTATGTAAATGAGAAAGAATAGTGGGCCAAGGACACTTCCCTGTGGGACACCAACTGTAATTGTTTGTGAGGAAGAGTTAGCTCCATTTGTGTACACATATTGGCTTCTGTTGCTGAGGTATGACTTTAGGTAGTTGAGGGAGTGCCCTCTTATGCCATTGTGTGATAATTTTATGTGTAATAAGTCATGGTCAACTGTATCAAAAGCTTTACGTAAATCAATGAATATTCCCAGTGGGACTTCTTTATTTTCGAGAGTGGTGTACAGTGGTCCCTCGGTTTTCGTGTTTAATCCGTTCCAGAGGGATGCACTAAAACTGAAACACACGAAAACTGAAGCCATTTTCCCCATAAGAAATAATGGAAATTCAATTAATCCGTTTCAGACACCCAGGAGTATTAACAAAAAATAATTTTTTAGAGATTAAATATAGATTTACATACAGAAAAGAATAACAAATAAATATAAAGCACTAATAACATGTATAAATGAACATTTAACATCACACTTACTTTTATTGGCGACTCTTGTTGGTGTATGGAAGATGGAGAGGAGAGAGGGAGGCGAGTTTATTGTTGGGAGGCAGGACAAAATGCTTCAATTTGACACTAATATCAGCTCTACGGCTTATTTATCTATCACATTCATCTAATATGACATAATAAACAATATAAATAACATAAAAACGTGATATACACTCTAGAATGAATAAAATATGTGTCTCATTACGAATGTGGTGGCGGACATACTCGGTCCAGCTATGAAAACATCTTCCTATTCTTTCCTCCTTCAGACGCATTAGTATAAGAGAAAACGGAGTTTGTAATGCTAACTGCATTAGATCACTTATTTCCAGTCGCTTCAAGGTGTGAACAGAAATCATTCTGTCCAGGCTGGCTGGTAACAACAGCAGCAGCAGCAACAACAACAACAACTGGTTTGTTGACAAAACTACCAAACTTCTACACTCTCATTCTCTCGTTTATTCATTTAATCTTGTTTACTCACCTCACTCTACATTAAGACTGCCTCTTACCACCACTGCCTCTCACCACCACTGCCTCTCATCACCATTGTCTCACCACCACTGCTCTCACCACCACTGCCTCCCTCCATCACCACTGTCTCACCACCACTGCCTCTCACCACCACTGCCTCTCACCACCACTGCCTCTCACCACCACTGCCTTCACCACCACTGCCTCTCACCACCACTGCCTCTCATCACCGCCTCTACCACCGCTTCTTTCCAGTCGCTTCAAGGTGTGAACAGTAATCATTCCTGTCCAGGCTGGCTGGTAACAACAGCAGCAGCAGCACAACAACAAAAATGGTTTGTTGACAAAACTACCGAAACTTCTACACTCTCATTCTCTCTCGTTTATTCATTTAATCTTGTTTACTCACCTCTCACTCTACATTAAGACTGCCTCTACCATCACTGCCTCTCACCACCACTGCCTCTCACCACCACTGCCTCTCACCACCACTGCCTCTCATCACCGTCTCTACCACCGCTTCTTTCCAGTCGCTTCAAGGTGTGAACAGAAATCATTCCTGTCCAGGCTGGCTGGTAACAACAACACAGCAGCAGCAAACAACAACTTGTGACAAAACTACCGAAACTTCTACACTCTCATTCTCTCTCGTTTATTCATTTAATCTTGTTTACTCACCTCACACTCTACATTAAGACTGCCTCTTACCACCACTGCCTCTCATCACCACTGCCTCTCACCACCACTGCCTCTCACCACCACTGCCTCTCACCACCATTGCCTCTCATCACCACTGCCTCTCACCACCATTGCCTCTCATCACCACTGCCTCTCACCACTGCTTCTCATCACCACTGCCTCCCATCACCACTGCCTCTCACCACCACTGCCCCCCATCACCACTGCCTCATCACCACTGCCTTCACCACCACTGCCTCTCATCACCACTGCCTCTCACCACTTTGCTATGATTTCTTTCTTTAATTCTATGGTGTTCCTCACTTTCTTACCAAAGGACTGACACTAGAGCCATCTTTTGGGCCCGTGGTGGCTTATTTAGCAGTTACACACAATAATCAAGGGCCAAAACAATGGATTGTTAAGAAATGTTTTGTAAGAACTTAGGGAAAAGTTCACTCAACCAGAAAAATGCTAATACCTGGGGAATGTGCGTAGGGGGGTTTTCCTTTGTTTTGCGCTGGGCACTGGGCAGGGTTCCGACCGAGCATAAACGGAGGGGAAAACAAAAAACAGAGGGGAATTTTCCAAAAAAACTACAAAACTGAAAACACGAAAAAGAGATAAATAAAAAGAGGGACCACGAAAAAGTTTTTAGCATGTTAAAACATTCTGTTTTTATTAGGTCTGAATCCAAACTGAAGGGGGTTTTTTGGGGGATGAGGAGGAAAAGATCTGTTATGAATTATTTTTTCAAAGATTTTAAAAGAACTTAAATTGTATTCCATAGTTTTTAGGTCTGTTTTGGGCTCCTTCTTTATTACGGGGAACCCAGCTATTTTTAGAATTGATGGGAAGGTGGAGGATTCAATGATTTTTAAAGAGGTTAAAAAGGTGACAGACTTGGGAAGTTTTTGTATATGAAAGGTGGTGTTATTTAAATCTCCTGCTTTGTTTTTTTTGTGTTGATGATAAGGGGACTTCTTTTAGTTTGGAGCTAGGAATAGGCGACAGGCCTTCTGAGGAAAGTTTTCCTGGGGAAAAAAATTTTTTAAAAAAAAAAAAAAATTTTTTTATGAAATGATATTTTTTTCTGAACTTTTTATAAAAAATTTTGGATAAATTCCCGAGATATGGAGGTTTCGGACCAAACCCGGTGACCTTTTGGAAATTCGTTTTGGGGAATGTTTTTTTTTTTTTTTTTTTGAATTTTTTTTTTTTTTTTTTTTTTAAAAAATTTTTGGGGGACTGTGAGACCAAAAATGCTTTTTTTCAAATTTTACTTGCTATTTCTTATAAAATAATGCCAAAATTTGTTATCACTAGTTTGTTTAAAAACATATTTAAAAAATGTACAATGTACAATTATTTTTTTTCTTTTTCAACTAAAAAACACATATTGAGTCATGAATGTTTTAAAATTCTGCAGCCGGAAGTCTCAAAAACATGGTTCCATGCACAATGGTTTTTCCATTCCAAACACAAAAAAAAGTTTTTTTTGGGTTTTGGGGGGGGCGTTTTTTTTTTGGAAAAAATCCCCCCCTTCTGGTTTTTTCGCAAGGTAGGGGGTTTTGAGGAATTTTTCCCCCAAACCCCCTGCGAGAGGGAGTTTTAATTGTGGGGGTTTTGGGGGGTGGTGTTTTTTTTGGTGATTATTTGCCGATAAAGACAAAAAAATTTCCCCCAAAAGGGGGGTGGTTTTTTTGTGGTCTTCAACTTATAAACATTATAAGCTTGAGCATGGTAATTAAAATTTTGGGGAAAAATTTTTTTAATTACCACAAACCCTTTTTAACACAATCAGAAAACCCCCCCCATGTCTTTTTTGTCCACTGCGATATTGAATGTAATCCATCACGGGGTTTTTTAGAAGGGGTTTATCAGTCTCTATTCACCCTCCCCTGTCTGCCATTTCATTGGGGGGGAATTATGAAAATGTGAATTTTTTTGTCCCCCCAAATCCCAGATTTTCTTGGAAAAAAAACGCCTGACCCCCCTTTGAGTGCCCCCAAAAAACCCCAGGGATTTTCCTTGTTTTTACGTTTTAAACACATCTGTCATGTTCCCCCAAAAAACACTGGGGGGGGCTTTTGTTTTATCAGTATATAATTTTCCCCCTTTTTAAAAGAGGGGGTTTTCCCATCATTTTTTTAACATCCCGGGGTTTCCCATTTTCGGGGTATTTTCAATTTTTTTTTCCCCAGTGTACACAAAAATTCCAATACAATCCCACTGTAGAACCCCAAAAAAAACAACTTTCCCCCAAAAAGGTTTTTCCCTTTTTTTGGATATACGTTTTGAAGGGAAGTCTTTTTGAAAGAACATGACTGTCAAAAAAAATTTTTCCCCAAAAAGGGGGATAAAAAATATTGAACTTCTTTCAGATACAGAAAAAATTTCCCTAATCTTATAAAACCCCGTCGGATCTGTCAGGCCGGGTTTTTTTCCCGGGAAAATGAACAGGGAAAATAGCAAAAAAGATTCACTGGTATAAACACTAAAAACTGGTGTTGAATCAATCTGTTTTTTTTACCAATATGATTTGATACGGTGTTTATAAACAGGGGAAACTTTTTGGCAAAAAAAGATACATCTCTCCCAGTTGTCCCCCTTTCCCCTGGTGAGGGGTTTTTGGGAAAAAACCCGTGTGAGGGAAAAAAAAGGTATTTTTTTTCTTTCTCTGAAAAACCCCCATCAGGGTTCCAAAAATTAAAAAATTCCCCGTTCACTGGCATTTTTCCCGGGGGGACAAGATGGGCGAATCCACTGTGACTTCATCAAACTGATGTTTGGGGGAAAAAAATTGTCACCCCCAACCCCCGGGCCCGGGTAATATTTACAGGTGGTTGTGGGGGTTTTAGAAGGGGTTGGGGGGGGGGTTTTGGGGGTGGGTGGGGTTGTTTTTTGAGCTGGTCAGCCGGGGGCCAGCAGGGGCCCCTGCTGGGGCCTGCGGGCCCCACCACCACTCCCTAATTTTTTGCATGCCCTTTCAACCAATTGCCCATCATACATTTTACTTTCCCCCCTTTCCCCGTTGTACGCCCCGGATTTCCCGAGATGTACCCCAAACCCCCTTAAAAAGCAATGGCAAAAACCAGGCGCAAACGAAATTTGACGTTTTATTTGGGGGGAATACCCCTTTACCTTTTTTCGGGGAAATTTTTTAAGGGCTTGGGTTCATAGTCACTACCCCTTCTTTCCCTTTTCTCCCTCTGGTCGGGGGCTTTTAGAAAAGGGGGTTTCTCCCCTTTTTTTGGGACAACTGGCCGAAAAGACCCCCAGCACCAGGGTGGACGGCTGTGGGTCGTGGGTTTTTTCCCCACTTCCCCCGTATTATGGTCACTATTTTTTTCACAACCCCCCAAAACCCAAAACCCCCACAACACCCCATCACTTTGGGAACTGTCACTGATGAAAAAAAACCCCAAAATTTTCCCGGGGAGGGTTTTTGCCTGAGGCATGGGGGGGAAAAAGGGTACTAAAAATTTTTCCCCAAAAACCACGGCCCCCGGGTTTTTTCCCACTCGCACACTGACCACGCAGACCCATTTTCTCATCCCGGGGCCACCAGCTGTTTCCCGTTTTAAATTTAAGGCGGGGAATTTTGCCCTTTCGGGACCCCCCTTTTAAAAAAAACTAGGGGGGAACCCCCCCAAAAAGGGGTTTAAATCCCCAAACCAGCCTTTGCTGGTTTTAAATTTCACTAACTACAATCAACGGGGGTTTCCCCGCATTTTTTTTGGGAAGATCGGAACAACTTCCCCCCCTTTTTCCCCAAAATGATTGACCCAAAAACCATGTCACCCCCCCCTTTACCCCGCCCCACCCCAAAACTTCTTTTTTGATTATTTGGGTCTATTTTTGGCTCCCAAGAAACCCCCTTTTTGCAACATCTTTTTCCCCTTGTTTTTTCCCTTTTTAAACAGGAAAAAAGGGGATAGTTAACCTTTTTTTGTATAGGGGGCAAGCTCAGACATTGAAACCCCACTCTCGGTTTTTTTTATTTTTCCCTTTTCTTCGTGTCTTGTTTTCACTTTCTTCTAGGGGTACCACTAGGAATTTTTTTGGGGGCCCCATGGACTTTTTTCACAGTCACATTTAAAAAATCCCAAAAAATTATAAAAGTGGAAAGGGCGGATGAGCGTGGGGCATTTGTTCTCTCAAGTGTAAAAAAGGGGACTGGCCTCCACACCTGCAGCTGAGGCCCCCAAGGGGTGGGACAGGTTTTCCCCTTGTTGAATTTTTTTTTTGTTGCATGTCTATATCGATTTTCTTGTTCTATTTAAATATGTTTTTTGCCATGCCGTTCGAATGGGGGGGTCCATTATCCCCTTTTGGTGATTTGCCCCATTTTTTAGGGGTTAAAAACCCGCCCCGTCCCCCGCGCCGAAAAGCCCCAACCCGCCTCCCCCTTCCCCGGCAGTGTAGCATTGTTTCTGGTTAGTGAAATTATCCCCATTAATAAAAAAAATTTCTTAACAATCCATTTTTTGGCCCCTTTATTATATTTTTGGGCGCAAAAAAACCCCAAATGGGCCCCAAAAAAAGCCCCCCAAAAAAATTCTTTTAAAAAAAGTGAGTATAAATTTAAAGAAAAAAAAAAGTATCAAATGGATGAAAAAGGCTATATCACCACCCCCCAAAAAATGTAGTATTAACAGTGTAGCAAGTAAGTTAGGCGATTGGGTTTTTAAAAAACTTTTGTACGGCTTATGGTCAGGGGCCCCCTTTTAAACCAACAAATAACACTTAAATCCTCTCAACATAATAATATTTATTCATTCTAAGTATTTTCATGTTTTTTTTATTAATATTGTTTATTAGATTTTATTAATTGTGATGATAAAAAACCCGAGCTGATATTAGTGCCCTGAAGCATTTTTCCCCCTCCCAACAAAAAACTCTCCCCCCCTTTTCCCCCCTAACAAACCCAGAAATTTAATTGATGAAAAATTTTATTGTCATGTTTTTGGGGTTTTTTATTTATTTGCCCTTTTTTTTTGTATGTAAATCATATTTAATCTCAAAAAATTATTTTGTTAATATTGGGTGTCTGCGGGTTAATTGAATTTAGTTATTTCTTATGGGAAAAGGGTTTTAGTTTTCAGATTTCATTTTTTTCGATCCCTAAAAGTTAAAAAAAAACGGATTTATTTTTTAAATTCAGCTGAAAGTAACGGAAATGTTTGAGTTTTTGCCGATGTTAAAAAGTAAAAAAACCAAAACGGTCCAAACTAATGGGGGGTCAAATAAATTTACTAATGTGCGATTTATTTATAAAATTTAAAAATTTTTGTAACATAAATCTTCTATTTTTTTGGGGTGAAAAAAAAAAAAAAAGGGGAAATTTATTTTAAATTTTGGGAAAGTAAAAATGAACAGAGACAGGGTGCCCCCAAAATTAAAAAACAAAAATTTTTTTTTTTTAAAATTTTGTAATATATACAGGGGCCCCTTTGGGTCATAATTCTTTTCCCGGCTGCCAAAGCCATTCCCAAAAAGAATTTACCCCCTTTTAAAAAAATAATGGGAAAAGGGGTTTGTCCATTTCAGACCCCCCAAAAACCTTACAAAAGCATTTAAAAAAAAAAATTAAAAAAGGGGAAAATTTTGGGGCCCTTTTTTAAACCAGTACCACTGTACACATAATTTACGATTTCCCCGGGGGAGAAACTCGGGGGCCACTGTATTTATAAATATATATTCATTTTATGATTTCTGTTTTTTGTATTTTCAGATGCCCTTTAGTGGCTTCAGTATTTTGACAACCCCCCCAGCCTATAGGATGATTTAATAACCAAGATGGACCCAAAAAAAAGTATGAGGGGGGAAAATTGAATTCAAACCCGATGGATCAAAAAACATCTAATTTTTTAAAAACACATTCAGGGGAAAAAATCCATTAGACAACCATCAAAGGCAAGGTAAATACCCTGAGGACAAAAAATTTCCCCGGGGAATGGGGAACAGGGGGGAAAAAATGCAAGTTTGGAAGTTGCTGGGAAAGAAAAGCAATTAAATATACATTCTAAAAAAAAAAATACAGGTGGAAAACAATAGTGAAAAAAGAGAAAACTAATTCATGTAGAAATCAACAGAACCCAAAGTCACAAAAATAGCAATAATAATATTAAAAATGAAACTTTGCAAATGAATAAAAATCATGTGTTTTCTGAAAGCAAAAGAAAAATTAATGAAGAATATTCAAAACATTCGCCACAGAGGCAGACCTGAAGAGCTATGGTTAATGAGATGGGTGAGAAGTTTAATCACAGCAGTGAGAAAAGTAGTGGAATCCAAAAAAGGGTTTTCAAAGCCAGGAAGGAGGGGAACCTGCTTCACCGGGGTGTGATGGATTAATGACAAACTTCATGACCTGAATTTAAAGAGTTGGATAAAGCGGGGAATACCCTCGGGGGGTTTGGGTAAATGAAAGAAGGGCCAAAGAAGATTTCCCCTTCAATGGGGGTGAAACCCAAGTGGCAAATCTACAATTGTAAAGCTATTTTATAATTTTTTCCCCTTGGTGTGGGGCCCCGACGACTCTCTTCAAAATTTGCCTGTAAACAAGAAGAGGGAATTTCCCCAGTCAGATTATAGCTTCCCCTTTTTCTTCTGAGGAAGAAGACACAATGCCTATAACAAATTATAGATAGCCTTTTAATGTTTCCGGGAAAAGGGAATACAGAGCCATAGAAGCTCCCAAGTTCATTCTTAAAAAATCTCAGAAAATAAATGTGAAATACATGCCATCGGCTTGTGGCTCAATCCCACCTTTTTTTTTTCCAAGGCGAGACGTTTGTTATGGATTGCATACGTGAGTATATTAACATCCGGGAAAATTTATCCCATTCATAACATTCTCAGATAATCAGAAAACACCACCAGATTTCGATGCAGGAATATGGTTTGACATAACCCCATTATTTTACATTCAACAATTCTGTTCTCTGCTGTGGGGAAATTAAAAAGGTTTCAAGCTTAGAAAGAAAGAAACTGGGGAAAATTCAAAATTTAAAAAAAATTAAAAGCTTATACAGAAAATGGTTCCAGTTCAGTTTTTAAATTTTTAAACCAGATGAAGCTGCAATGGGGTAATGTTTTAAAGCTTTTAAAGAGAGTAACATGCCAGATGAAAGCTGCAATGAGAGTAACATGCTAGATGAAAGCTGCAATGAGAGAACAAGCCAGTTATTTAAAAAAGTTAAAAATTAAACAGGGTGTTTATGCCCCAAAATGCCAATAGTCAACAAACCTTCCAAATCTTTTGAAGTTAAATTCTGCTGTTAGAAGTTTCATTCGAGTTTTAGATAGAAATGAGAATTTCAGTAATTTTAAAAAATCTTTGGGGAAAAAGCAGAGATGCTTACATCTTGGTGCCTATGACATTGTTATAGTATCCAGATGTTCCCTTTTAAATTGTGGCTGAAATTTTTCAGACAGACAAAACCCCAAAGGGAAAAGTTTAATATATGCGGATTATTTTTGTCACAAGAAAGGCCACTGATGAATACTGCAAATGGATCATAAGGGGGCTGTGGGCCCGTGTATTTAAAAATCAATAATCCCGGTGTTCAGTTTAAGAATTTTGGAAATTTCCAGGTTTTTTATGGCCCAAAAAACAAATTCATTATCTTTTATGTACACATAGGTTGAATGAATTGTTACAGTAGAACTGTTTTTAATGTATCTGAAATAAAAATTAGATAATAAAAGTTTGAGATATTATTAAATTAAAAATTAAAAAAATTCTAATAAAGAAGGTTTTGGTTTAGAGAGGGCTTAGAATTTCGGGGGATTTTGAGCATGTTTTAAGAGTGAGGGGGGAAAATGGTTTTTTTGACTTGACCTGGGTGTTGGAGGTGATCAAATTAACATGAAGGGGTTGCTTTAAAACCGGGGTTTGCGAGACTGAGTCGTGGAGGTGGGCAGTGCCTGCACCTAAAGGGAAAAAAGTGGGGAAAATTTTCAGTTTTGAGGGGCATCTAGTGGTAATGTTGGCCCCATTTGGCGAGATGGTGATGGGGGAGTGGGGGTGAAAATGTTTTTCTCTTTTAGGTCCCCCACGGTGGGAGATTGGGGGGTGTGTTAAAAGCATCATGTAAAAAATGAGTTAAAAATATATGTATAAATATTGGTAGAATTTCCAAATATTTTAAAGAAAAAAAAAATGACTAATGTGACATTTTTTTTTGGTAACGTTTTGCTCACCAGGGGCTCCTGGTGAGCAAACGTTCCCAATAAAATGTCCTTTTGTTTAAAATTTTTCCCTTTTAAAATTTTTTGTTAGTAGGCAAAAAGGATAATGTGCTTTTTGGGGTTTCACCAGGAGCTCCTGGTGAGCAAACTTGCCACAATAAAATGCACATTAGTTCTTTTGGCCACAACAAAAATATATGCTTTTTTTTGGGGAATAAGTATTGGTTGATAGCAACTATCATGGAAGTGAAACTACTGTTGTCAAGAAGGTGTGACATCAAACCCTTTTTAACCCCTTTTTTAACTGTCCAAACATTGATCAATTTTCCTACTGCTAGCACTCCAAATGTAGACGAGCTTTTTTTTTCCTCCCTCAAAATTTCAAGATAGACCGGGAGGGGCCCCAGTCAGTATAAAAAAGGGGTTTTAAACACCAGTGTGACAGTATTAAAAAATCTGGGACCAAAAGGTCCCTTTGTGGAAGAACCAGTTCAATTGAGCATCAGCTAGAGAAAACAGTGTGGGAAAACCCCGGGGGTTTACAAATCCCAATTTAAACACTCCCCTTTAAGAGGAGAGGAGGGCCCCCCTTAATTTAGTGGCTTTTAGATGGATGTGTAAGTGGTTGGGGGGAAAAAAAAAAACCTAGATAATAACCCAGGGCAAGTTTGTGCAAACCCTTTTTAATTTTGATACCACGGGGTGTCACCCTTTCCCAGGTCCTATAACCTATGTCCTAAGCAGAAACATTTCTGTAATGTGTAATGGGGGTTCGGGAAAAAAGGCCGGGTTTTGGGTTGCTTTTTGACTTGCTTACTTGACTGACCTGACTGATTTTGGGGTCTTATTAGCTTCTCTGTATGCCTGTCTTTGTCCCAGGCTGCTCATAAACCAGAATCAAATAAGTTTATTTAGATACAGGTACACATAAATACAGTTATCATACATAGTGTAAAATCCCGGGGGAAAACCCCAAAAAAAAGTCAAAAAAAGTGCTATCTGTTCTTTTAATATGATGGAAAAATTTTCCCCACTGTTCAGACATGAGATTCTGTAAGGGAATCCCTGTTGGTTCATGACAGCCTCTCTGAGACGGGAAAGGGGGAGATAAGTAGACAGAAAAAAAAAAAAGGCAGACAGAGGGGGCCACACAGGCAGACAGAGAGAGAAAAACACACAGGTGAAGAGAGAGAGCAAGAAAGACAAACAGATAAGCAGAGACAGAGCTAGACGGGACAGACATTTTTTATGAAACAGTGAGAACAAATAAAAAAAATATGCCAAGGTTCACTGGGAGAGTGCATGATCAATATTGGTGACTGCACCATCGGGCAATGTAGTACACTCATCTGACTTAAGTACTTAGGATTTTTCACCTGTCATTGTTTTTTGGGCTATTTGTTTAAATATTTGAAAAAATTAGTGTCAGAAAGACGGGGGGGAGCCAAGTAGGCGAGGAAATAATAAAAAACCCGATAACCTATGTGCAACATCCTTTTTTTTTTTATACCCTTGGGAGTGTCATCCTACCAAAACCCCATAACCCCCTGCCCTAAGTAAAGAGAAAAAAATTTGGAAACAAAAAATGTGTTCACAGACCGGCTGGGTGGGTGGCTGATTGACTTTGGCTGTCTCTGTTTTCTCTATTCACAGGTACTCATAAGTACAGTTATCATACATATTCAACCCGGCCCCCCAAAACCCAAAAATTCTATACTTTTTGCTTTTAGATATAAGGATAAGCATGACACAAAAACCCTTTCCTTTTTAAAATTTTAGGGGCCCCTTTTCATGGTAAGAGGTATGGGGCTGAGGAATTGGACCTTTTTGGGCTTTTTTCCCCCAGACCCAAAACCCAATTACCCCCCAATCCCCCCCCCTTTTCCCCTCTTCCCCCCTCCCCCCCTTTTTCCCCCTTTCCCCCCTCCTCCCCCCTCCCCCCCCTTTTTTTTCCCTTTTTTCCCTGGGAGCTTTTTCCCCAAAAGGGATTCTAGTTCCTAGGTGGGGAAGGGCCGTGGTCCATTCCCATTCCATTGAGGTTCTTGGCGGGGGGAAATTTGGGCCCTGGAATCGGGCGCCTGGGGATGCCCTTTTTTGGGCCCGGGGTTTTTCGGGGGGCCCCCCTTTTCCCTTTCCCCGGGGGGGTGGCTGAAGGCTGTATGCTTTTGGCGGATACCCCGGGTCCCCCCTTTTTTTTTTCCGCCGGGTGGCGGGGGATGGGGGGTTTTTTCCCCGGGGTTGGGTTTTTTCGGCCAAAGGGGGGGGGGATGGATGGGTTCCCCCAGACTGACTACTTGTGTTGGGGGCCCTTTTTTGGGCACGGAGGGGGATTTACCCCCCCTTTTATTCCTCCTGGGGCTATTCCTCCACTTCCCCCCTTTTTTTTTTTTTTTTTTTTTTTTTTTCTTTTCTTTCTTTTTTTTTCTTAAAAACAAAAAAAAAATAACCCCAAACCCTGGATGCCCTAATCTGTGAACCTACCCCTGGGCCCCCTTTTTATACCGCATCTGTTCCGACCCCCCTGGGTTTAAAGGACAACTTTCGGACAACCCTAATACCCCGTACCCCTTGCTGGTGCCGGGGTTTTTTTAATTTCTTTGGAAAAGGGGGCCCCCTGGGGCCCCTTTTTTTTTAATTTGACCTTCCTATTCTCTTCCCTTTATTCCGGGGGCTCCCCAACTGGGGGTTTTAATTGGGGCCCCCCCGTCCCCGCGGGGCCCCCCCCGGGCCCCGGGGCCCCGCCACCCTTCTGACAATTCAAAAACCCCTTCCCCTTTTGTTTGTCTCAGGGAAAAAACCTTTTTCCCTCCCCCCTTTTTCACTTTTTTTTCACAATTTTTAATAGACAAAATTTTTTCTCTACGACTGGGCTTCTCCTTTTAAAACCCCTCTTCAGATCATAATCAGGTCTTTGTTTTGCCAAGGAAAAAAATCTCATTTCCCCGCCCCTCAAAACAGCACCCCAAAAAAACATGGTTTTTGGTCCCGAATCTGGGGCCCAAACCGGGGGTTTTTTTCTTACAACCAAAAAACGTTTTCCCCCCATTGAAAACATCATTCCCCAATTTTTGGTTTTTTTATTTTACCCCCACCATTGTAAAGGAATTTCCAAAATTTGGGGATGAATTTTAAAAGGGGGGGTTGGGGCCCCAAAAACTTCCCCTTTTCCCTTTAATTAAATTTTTCCCCCCCAAAAGCAAGACGTTATCCGGAATATAGCTCGTTTTTTTGTTGACTTTCTGGGGAAAAACCACCTTCAGCTACATTGCAGGTCAACGTTTACAAAATTCGAAAAAGGGGGCCCCCACCCCGCAGTGGAAACTGCTGGGGTTTTTGGGGGAAACCCCAAAAAAAATTTCAGGTCCATGGCCCAATGCCCCGGGGGGTGCGACCATGCCTTCTTCACTCTACCT
>WNWK01023669.1:0-30768 GCA_009830355.1 Cherax destructor | reverse complement strand
TAATCTTTCCAACCCTTTAAACCCCAGATCTTATTTATGGAATATTTCTAGAAAGTTGGTAGAAGGTTTTAAGAGGAAACTGGGACAGGTTTCTAAGAAGAAGGGCCAGATTAGTCAGTCCTGTTTGAGCCACAGCAGCCCTTGTCACCTTGGTCTACACCTTAAGGAATGTAAGGCTGTTTGGTACCAAAAGGGATTTGTTTGAGGTTTGCCAAGATATGTTTGATTGGTCCCAGATGGGAAAGGGTGCACCTTCTGAGCTCAGGCACCTGTTCTCAACTCCTTTAAAGGGGGTCTGACCTCCCCACCACGGGTAGTCCACCAACTTGTTGTAGCAAACAGTCATACGGAATACCATTTACACAAAAAAAAAAAGTTTTTACTCAAGTTTTCTTCTTGGCCTGTTTCAAGGAGTCAGATAGAAGACCTCCCATTGCATGTTCCAGAGAGTAGATACTAGTAACCTCTCTAGGTTAAAAACAATAAACAATTTTATTTCTTTGCATAAGTTACGATGTGTGAATGCATATAAAGCATGTTGATGGGACAATGAAAGACACTAGCATGCCATGGCATTTCGGTCAGAAGCCTCTGGTACTTTCCTGTGACACCAAGGAGGAGGCACTTTGGATGCATTCTCTCTCTCTCCCCCCTTAAAGGTCCCGGGTCACCATTTGGGAAGACCCGGGCCCCTGTCGCAAACCTTCACAACAACAAATCCTCCTTAGGAGGGGCTGTGCTGATGTTCACATTTGGGATAAGGAGCCCAGCCTTCCTTCCCCACCCACAGATGCAAATCTTCAGAGGGTCGTTTCAAGGGTTGCTACTAGTTATTTTTTGTGGACCCCTCATTTATGTAGAAGCATAGATATGCTCTGTTTGGGGTCCTGGATAAGGCATCTGGGAACCCTTCGCAGATTTTGCCTGCACGGTAGCTTGGTAGCAAAGGTATCAACCTTTGTCTTCCTGGAGATGTCTTCCTACTGTATTTCTGGGGGAAACAAATTTTGTTTTATTCTGTCCTCATCATTCTCTTTACACCAGTGAATTGTTTTTAGAAAATGAAGTTTGGTGGTACTTGTGTTTTCCTTGACTTTATGATCCATACCTTTTTGGCCTGGTTGCTAAGGAGGGGGGAGGTGGTTTAAGTTCATGCTACCATTCATCACAGTTGCCTGTGCAACTCTTCCTACAGGCAGTGGCCATCTGGGTAAAACTGACCTTAACTGTGTTCCTTATACATGTACTCATCCACATTGTCTTAGCTGTACTCTTGCTGACTAGACCCCTAGACCTCCATGTATCCTTCCTCTTGCATGGGAAGGTTCTTCTTTGGAGTCTTGCTGAATCATAAAGGGTTAACAACAAAACATTGCATCTCTGACCTACATTTTTCCTCATTTTGTGCTGGTTTGTTCTGTGGGAATTTACTGTTTGTCACACATTTATATCTTTGGTGACAATATTTGCCATATTGGGAGAAATTATGCGTTGATAGTCTGATTTTAAATACAAGTTTTCAAGCCAGGAATGCATCGTAACAAGTAAAATTGTAATGTCAATTATTTTAGTTGTTAGTCAGATGACACTATATTGATTACATACAGTTTGCAAAAAAAAAAAAGTTGCTAATAAAGTAAGAAGTTTCCCTGATTGTATATACAAAGATGCCTTCAACCAAATGGAAAAAGGGTTGAAATCACGGTCCCCCGTGCTGGTGACTAAAGCTTTCGCTTCACATGGTGAGGGTCCGGGTTAAATTTCCCCAGCGAGGTAGAAACATTGGGCATGTTTCTTTACATGGGTTGTCCATGTTCACCCATCAGAAAATGGGTCCTGGTTGTTAGTGGACGGGTGTGGGTCGCATCCTGGGAAAAAATGACCTAATTTGCAGGAAGTGCTCTGCATAAAAAAGGGCTTTATAGTAGTATGTCATTGATGTCAGCTAGGACTGTATACATGTACTTGTAGAACGATATTTTATTATTAGTTACAATTGATTAGTGAAGAAAATATGGCATGACTGAAGTTGTTTTATCCTAAGACACAGAGGGGTTTGGCAAGCTGCTGGGAAGGAGAGTCTTGGGAACTTGTCTTGAAACTGGCTTCATATTATTTTAGTGGGGCTTTGAGATGGGGCCTGAGGAAGATTATGAGGAGAACTTTCAGCCATCCCACCATCTTTCATTCCCAGGGTTTGCTACCACTGATATGAACTGTGAAGTGTTCTTGTGCAAGTTCTTAAATAACAGTTTCCCTTTTGTTGTTTGCAGGTAAGGTCGGTGAAGAAGGTGACGGCGGTGCCAGTCCACCTGTGAGTGTTGTTTTTACAGTCTTCTCAACACCCAACACTATAACATCTGGTAGTGTCAACACCCCACACTCAACATCAACACCCTGACAATGTTGTCAACATCCCACACCATAAACACCCTGACAATGTTGTCAACGTCCCACACTCAACATCAACACCCTGACAATGTTCTGAACATCCCACAACATCAACACTAGGAACATTGTCAACATAAGAAAGGAAGGAACATTGCATCGGGCCTACTGGCCCATGCGGGGGCAAGTCCAAGTCTCCTACCGGAGGCCAAGGGCCCCAACCTAGTCAGGTCGGTCACATCCAACAATTAGCATCAACACTCTGGCAATGTCAACATCTCCCCAGAACATCAGCATTTTAGGAATGTAACAACTCGAATAACACTGTGAATGTTATCATCATTCCACACTCAGAAAGTTACTCTACACTGGTTCCACTGGTTCACTACTCCCTGGTTCACTACTACACTGGTTCCTACTACACTGTTCACTACTACACTGGTTCACTAGTTAATCACTACACTAGTTCACTGCATACGTGGTCCACTACTCACGTGGTCCACCTGGGTCCACTCCCACGTGGTCCACTACTCCCGTGGCCCACTACTACGCCCAATTCACTACACGTGGTCCACTACTACACGTGGTCCACTACTACACGTGGTCCACTACTCACGTGGTCCAATACTACACGTGGTCCATTTCACACTGTTTCTCTGAGCACCCCTTCAATATTTTATAATGTTGCAAGCTTCTGGGTATGTAGGAAAATGGCGAACAAGTCTGGGGGGGTCAGGAGAATTTTGAAAATTTTCCTTTTTCTCTGTCAACAATACAGGAAATTTACACGTTATTTGTTTAAAACCCCCCGGGGTTGCCTACCACATGGGGGCCCCCTTTTCCCCCTTAAAAAAAACTGGGCAGTTTTAATTCCACGAAGGGGGTTCCTTTTGGTAAAAGGTTGTACCTTGGGCCCGCCCTTCCAGTTTTGCCCCCGTCTTCCGTCCTTGCCACTTTTCCTTCCCAGTTCTGCCCCCCGTTTCCAGTCTTTACCACGTCCTTCCTAATCCCCCTTACCACGTTTCCGCCCTTTTACCAGGTTTCCCCAGTCCTCTTCCCAGGTCTTAGTTAGTTTTAACCCTCTTCTTTCTTCCTTTTCCCCGGGTTTCCTTCAAACAACATTGAGGCCCCAAAACTGGTTTGGGGATGGTCCCTTTTCCTTAACACCTAGTTTTCTACCCCGGGCAACAAAAATTTGTTGGGCCTTCCAGAAAAAGGCCCCTTTGAACTTTGTTTTCACATAAATTTAATGGCCAAAAAGGGACAGGTTTAACATTTTGGGCCCTTTAAGGGCTGAAGAGGGGCACACGCAACTTGTTGTAAATTTGCAACAGGGATTGAACTTGGGGTTTTAATTTGGGACCCCAAAAAGGGGATTGAAAAAATTGTGGTCAGCGGGACACAGGCGGAAAGGGGGTTTTGGGGCAATTTGGGGGTGTTAATTTGACAAAACAAGGGAAATTGGGGAAAACTTGGTGTGTTTTTTAAACACAGGTGAAATTTTATTTTTTCAAAATTCGGGAAATTTTCCCTTCCCTGGCTTGTTTTCCCTTAACTTGGGGTTGGAAACAAATTGGTAACCCTTAAATTTTGGTACTTTTGGAAATTTGTCACCGGGCTGTGGTTTACTGGTTTACATGGGGGAAACAGTACCTGGTCAGGCCCGGGGTTTTTTCCACCTTTGAGGCCCGGGACAAAGGCCCCTGGGGGCTTTTTGGGCCCCGGAAACCCCTTTTGAAAGGCAACGGGGCCACAGACATTATGGTACTTTCGGGAAACCATTTTGAAGGGTTTTTTGCCGGGGGCCCGGTGAAAAATTGATTCACATTGGGCAAACAAAAAACTTTGTTTTTGGGCTTTTTTGCCCCGCTGAAATTAAGTTACCCGGGTTTTTGTTCACATTGGGTTTGGGGTCTTAAATTTAAAAAATTGATTCAACTTCAGGTTCACATTTTGGTTGTAAATTTTTATGGAAACATTTTTATTAGGCAAGGGTAATTTCTTTTTTTTGGGGGAAAAATTATTTTGGGGTTTCGGTGAAATTTGTTAAATTCACTTTCCCCTTAACCCCCTTTCCAGGGTTAAAGGGGTTTACTTTTTTAAAACATTGAAAAGGCTTCCTGGTTGAAAACATTAAGTCCCTTTTAAATTTTGAAATTGAAATTTTGGGTTTTCCGGGTAACCCTTCACTACGGGTCCGTTACAATGGAAAACCTTACCCCTAAAAAAGGGTTGGAAACCATTTTCTTTGGGTGGGGGGAAAGGGACCTCCTTGCTGACAACTGGCCCATTTTTTAAAATTGGAAACCCCGCCACGGGTGCATTGGGGGTTTCTTGATTTTCAAGGGTCCCCTGGAAAATAGGTTGGTCACACGGGCAAAAAAGGGGTTTTTGTCACACGGGCTTTTGGGTTCACACGGGTTTAGGCCCCGGGGCGTCATTTGCAGGGTTTTTTTATATAAGAGGCTTCCTTTTTACCCGGGGAAAGGCCTTTTTGTCACTCTGCATTTATTTTGCCCCCCAATACTACTGCAAAAAGGCTTTTCCCATCTTTAACCGCGGGAAAAGTTTTCCCGCTTTCCCAGGTTGTTCCGCCCACCCGGGGCGGGAAGGGTTGTTCCTCACAAAGGGGCAGGGCCCGCCGGGGAAACCAGGCATACTTTTTGGGGGGAAAACCTCCCCCCAGAAAAAGGCTTTTCCCCTCCCCCTCGCAGTAGGCGTTGCACTACTCGGTGCCGTCACACGGGGGCCCGGCCCCCCACCCCCGCGGGAAAAGGCTGGGCCCCGGCACCTACTCCCAAAAAAAGGCCCGCCCGGCACCTCCCCAGCAGTAGGCTTCCCCGCCCCGCGGGGAAGGCGGTTCCGGCACTCCCTGAAAAAAAGGGGCCGGCAAACCCCATTTAGGCGCGTCCCCAGGCAGGGGGTGCCGGCACATGCGAAAGGCGGGCCGCCTACTGCGTGGGTGCGGGCACACCCGGGCCCCCCTTCGGGTAACAACCCGGGTGGCTTTCCGGGCCTACTCAGGTGGGCGGCGTCCCCAACCCAGGGGGCCCTTCACAAGCAAGGGGCCCGGGCGCCCCCCACTTGAAAAAAAGGCGCCGGTACAACCGGGGTTGGCCCCAAAACCCGGGTTAAGGCGCCCGGGCCACTACTGTAGGCGCGGGACAGCGGGCGGGGGGCCGGGGTCCACCCGGCGGGAAAAGGGCTTTCGCCACACGCAGGGGCCCCTTTTCCGCCACAACTGCCAGGGTTTCCTACTCCCAGAAGGGGGCCCTTCAACCCGGTACTACCGGGGCAGGTTTCCCGGGGGAAACAACGCGGGTGGCGCCCGGTAACATTTCAGTGGGTGCCGAAAAACACCAGGGGGCAGCCCCAACACCAGGGGGCCAGACCCCCCCTGGGGAAAAAGGGGAAAAGATTCATCCCCCAAAAGGAGGGGGCTACTACTTGGGGGAAAAAAGGTTTGGGGGCCAGGCCGGGGCGGGCCTGGGTAACTTTTTTGGGGCCAAACGGGAACAGTTTCCCACACTTGGGGGGTAAACAGATACAGGGGAACAGGATACCACTGGTGAACAGGGACACACGGGGGAACCCCAGGACACCCGTAACAGGGCAACGGTTTCCCTGGCCCCCACTTGGAGAACAGGCACATTTTGAAAATTGGGTTGGGTCCCCCTTTTGGTAAAACGGGGTTGGTTTTCACACTGGGGTAATAGGACACATGGGGAAAAAAGTTGGTCAACTGGGCCCTTGGTTTTCCACTCCCGGTAAAAAATTGTTGGTTTAAGGTTTGGTAACATTTTGGTAAAAAACCAGGGGGGGAACCCAGGGCCCCCCACTGGTGAACAGGACCCAGGGCAAAGGCCACCACGGTTGTAAAAAAAGGGGGGCAATCCGGAACAATTTTGGGCCAGGTGAACAGGGAGGCCCCACACTGGGGGGTAACAGGGAAACCCCTGGGTCCCCTTTTTGGTAAACCCCCGGGCAAATTGTGGTAACGGACAGCATTGGGCCCCCCACTGGGGTAACAGTTTCACCGGTGTAAACCCAGGGGGTCCACGGTGAAAGGGCACCCCCGGGAACCTTGTTTCCCCTTGGGTAACAGGGCACACCCGGTGAAACCAGAGGTCCCACGGGGCAAATTGGTCCCCCATTCCCGAACAGGGCAATTTTGGGTCCCCAGGGCCACATCGGTGAACAGGGGCACAGGGGGGGAAAGGGGTCCCCACTGGGGGTAAATAGGAGGTACATGGGCAGGGGCTGGAAACCGGGGAACAGGGGTAACAGGGGGGCAGGGGTGGTCCCCACGGGAAAAAGGCAAAGGGCCACACTGGAACGTTTCACCTGGGGAACCCCAGGTTTCCCCCACTTGGGGGGTAACAGTTTCACCGGGGAACAGAGGCCCGGGGAAACGGCACCGGGGGGAAAAATAGGAGGGCCAGGTGAACAGGGCCCCACGGGAAACAGGCACCTAAACTTGCTGGAAAACACTGGGGGTAACAGGGACATGGGAAACCCCAGGGCCTGGTCCCCTTGGTGTAACAAGGCTTTTAATTGGTAACAGGGGCACCGGGGGTCCCCAAGGCACCTGGGGGTGGCCCTTGGGTCACCCCCCCTGGTTTTAACATTAATGGTACCTGGGTAACATTGGGGGTTTTTCACCTGGAGAACATTGGGGTCACCCCCCGGGTTTTTTAACATTGGCCGGGGTCACCTTTTAAACATTGCGGGTCCCGGGTTAACAGGGGTTGGTACCTGGGTCCCCTTTTGGGTTTCCAACCCCTGGTGAAACCCTTGGGTCACCCCCCTGGTGTCCCTTGTTCACCTGGAAAATTGAGGGGTCCCCAATTGGTTTTTAACATTGATGGTACCTGGGTAATTAATTTTTGGGTTCCCCACGGGTAAAAAAATTTGGGGTCACCCCCCTGGTTTTTAACATTAAAGGGTACCGGGGACCCAAATTTTCCCTTTTTAAACATTGGGGTACCTGGAACATTGTTTCCCGGGTTAACAGGGGTGGTACCGGGGTAACATTGTTGTTCACCTGGTGAATATTCCGGGGTCCCCTTTAAAAAATTCCCCGGGTTCCCCCACGGTGGAAACCTTGGGTCCCCTTTAAACCCCCAATTGTTCCCCTCGAAACATTGGGTCATTTTCCCCTGGTTTTTAACAGGGGTACCGGGGTTAACATTCCCCGGGTTCACCTGGTGGTAAAAAGTTTACCCCTGGTTTTTAACATTGTTGGTACCTGGGTAACATTGGGGTTTTTCACCTGGGGAAAATAGGGGTCCCCACCCCGGGGGTATTGTTCCCTTTAAAAGTAAAAAGGGGCCCTAAGGCTTTTTCCCAGAGTTGGGTCCCCCGGTCCCCTTTAAGGGCCCCTTTTCATCGAAGGGCCCGGGGTATTTTAAATTTTCCCTGTTCCCCAGGAATGGACCCACACCCGGTTTTTTAAACCACAGGGGGCTTTCCCTTTCATTTTTGGGTAACCAGCAGTGGAAAGGTCCCGGGGCCCCCTTTACCCTTGCCTTTTAACGGGATCCCCGGGGCAACCCAAAGGTCCCTTTACCTAGGTAAAGGGGGACCGGGCACCTCAGGTTTCCCCGCACCTGCGGGTGGCGGGTCCGGCCCACCTACCCCTTGTTGCAGGCGGGGGAAACCCGGTCCCTTTACATTGCCCGTTTAGCAGGGGGGCGGGCCCCGGCCCCCATCCTTTCCCTTTTAACCACCAGGCGGGCCCTCCGGTCCTTACCCCTTGGTTTTGCCCCGGGCGGGCGGGTTTGGCCCACCCAGGCCCCCTTTCCCCTGCAGTAAAGGGGGACCCGGGTCCCCTTACCCCTCTCCCCTGTTCATAACAGGGGCCCGTAAACCCGGGGGCCCTCTCCCCGGGCGGACCTGGGCATTTTCACCCTCCCCGGGTTAACCAGGAAAGGCCGGGGAGCCCCCCTTACATTTTTACCCCGGGGTTCACCGGGCAAAAGGGTGGGCCCCAAAGGTATTTTAATTTCCCTGCCCAGGTGAAAGGGTCCCCGGTCCCCGGGTGCCCTTTTCAAGCAGGGGGGGGTCCGGATTACCCTGGTCCCCGGGCCCCCAGCAGGTGGACCGGCCCCTTCCACCTGCGCCCCGGGCCCCACAGGGTGGTTGGGCAACCCTGGGCCCCCTTTTCCCAGGTAAAAGGGGAACCGGGTAACCCTGGGTCCCGCCCGGTAAAAGGGGCCCGGGTACCCACCCCGGGCTGGTTAAACCAGCGGGGCAATTCCGGGTCCCCTTTACACCTGCTGTCCCGTTCACCTAGCAGTGAGGTACCTGGGTCACCTTACACCTGCTGCCCCTTTTCCACCTAGCAGTGAGTAGGCCCCTGGGTCCCCTTTACACCCGGTCCCTGTTCACCTAGCAGCAAGTAGGTACCTGGGTCACCTTACACCTGGTGTCCCTGTTCACCTAGCAGTAAGTAGGTACCTGGGTCACCTTACACCTGCTGTCCCTGTTCACCTAGCAGTAAGTAGGTACCTGGGTCACCTTACACCTGCTGTCCCTGTTCACCTAGCAGTAAGTAGGTACCTGGGTCACCTTATACCTGGTGTCCCTGTTCACCTAGCAGTAAGTAGGTACCTGGGTCACCTTACACCTGGTGTCCCTGTTCACCTAGCAGTAAGTAGGTACCTGGGTCACCTTACACCTGCTGTCCCTGTTCACCTAGCAGTAAGTAGGTACCTGGTCACCTTACACCTGCTGTCCCTGTTCACCTAGCAGTGAGTAGGTACCTGGGTCACCTTACACCTGTTATCCCTGTTCACCTAGCAGTAAGTAGGTACCTGGGTCACCTTACACCTGCTGTCCCTGTTCACCTAGCAGTAAGTAGGTACCTGGGTCACCTTACACCTGGTGTCCCTGTTCACCTAGCAGTAAGTAGGTACCTGGGTCACCTTACACCTGGTGTCCCTGTTCACCTAGCAGTGAGTAGGTACCTGGGTCACCTTACACCTGCTGTCCCTGTTCACCTAGCAGTAAGTAGGTACCTGGGTCACCTTACACCTGGTGTCCCTGTTCACCTAGCAGTAAGTAGGTACCTGGGTCACCTTACACCTGCTGTCCCTGTTCACCTAGAAGTAGGTACCTGGGTCACCTTATACCTGGTGTCCCTGTTCACCTAGCAGTAAGTAGGTACCTGGGTCACCTTACACCTGCTGTCCCTGTTCATCTAGCAATAAGTAGGTACCTGGGTCACCTTACACCTGCTGTCCCTGTTCACCTAGCAGTAAGTAGGTACCTGGGTCACCTTACACCTGCTGTCCCTGTTCACCTAGCAGTAAGTAGGTACCTGAGCCACCTTACACCTGCTGTCCCTGTTCACCTAGCAGTAAGTAGGTACCTGGGTCACCTTACACCTGGTGTCCCTGTTCACCTAGCAGTAAGTAGGTACCTGGGTCATCTTACACCTGCTGTCCCTGTTCATCTAGCAGTAAGTAGGTACCTGTGTGTTAGTAGACTGGTGTGGGTCGCATCCTGGGGAACAAGAATGAAATAAGATACAGTCCTCGATGACGCACTGACTTCCTTGGGTTATCCTGGGTGACTAACTCTCCGGGATTAAAAACCTCAACAAATTTTATCTTATACTTCAGAATGTAATACCACCACCAGTGTGACCAATGTTGCTCCAGTGTGACCATCAATGTTACACCAGTGTGACCAACAATGTTACACCAGTGTGACCAACAATGTTACACCAGTGTGACCAACAATGTTACACCAGTGTGACCAACAATGTTACACCAGTGTGACCATCAATGTTACACCAGTGTGACCATCAATGTTACACCAGTGTGACCAACAATGTTACACCAGTGTGACCATCAATGTTACACCAGTGTGACCATCAATGTTACACCAGTGTGACCATCAATGTTACACCAGTGTGACCAACAATGTTACACCAGTGTGACCAACAATGTTACAACAGTGTGACCAACAATGTTACAACAGTGTGACCAATGTTGCTCCAGTGTGACCATCAATGTTACACCAGTGTGACCATCAATGTTACACCAGTGTGACCAACAATGTTACACCAGTGTGACCATCAATGTTACACCAGTGTGACCATCAATGTTACACCAGTGTGACCAACAATGTTACAACAGTGTGACCAACAATGTTACAACAGTGTGACCAATGTTGCTCCAGTGTGACCATCAATGTTACACCAGTGTGACCAACAATGTTACACCAGCGTGACCAACAATGTTACACCAGTGTGACCATCAATGTTACACCAGTGTGACCATCAATGTTACACCAGTGTGACCATCAATGTTACACCAGTGTGACCAACAATGTTACAACAGTGTGACCAACAATGTTACAACAGTGTGACCAATGTTGCTCCAGTGTGACCATCAATGTTACACCAGTGTGACCAACAATGTTACACCAGTGTGACCAACAATGTTACACCAGTGTGACCATCAATGTTACACCAGTGTGACCAACAATGTTACACCAGTGTGACCATCAATGTTACACCAGTGTGACCAATGCTGCTCCAGTGTGACCATCAATGTTACACCAGTGTGACCAACAATGTTACACCAGTGTGACCAACAATGTTACACCAGTGTGACCATCAATGTTACACCAGTGTGACCAACAATGTTACAACAGTGTGACCAACAATGTTACACCAGTGTGACCAATGTTGCTCCAGTGTGACCATCAATGTTACACCAGTGTGACCAACAATGTTACACCAGTGTGACCAACAATGTTACAACAGTGTGACCAACAATGTTACAACAGTGTGACCAATGTTGCTCCAGTGTGACCAACAATGTTACACCAGTGTGACCAACAATGTTACACCAGTGTGACCATCAGTGTTACAACAGTGTGACCAACAATGTTACAACAGTGTGACCAATGTTGCTCCAGTGTGACCAACAATGTTACACCAGTGTGACCAACAATGTTACACCAGTGTGATCATCAATGTTACACCAGTGTGATCATCAATGTTACACCAGTGTGATCATCAATGTTACACCAGTGTGACCATCAATGTTACACCAGTGTGACCATCAATGTTACACCAGTGTGACCAACAATGTTACACCAGTGTGACCACCGGCATGGCAACCTTGAATTAAACGACCAAGATTCAGTAGCAAAATCACATATTTGGATGCGAGTACAATGTTACTAATGTTACTCAGCTAGTACTGGCACTGGTGTGTCTGCACCCTACTGCAGTAGTGACGGACACCCTACTGCAGTAGTGACGGACAGCCTACTGCAGTAGTGACGGACAGCCTACTGCAGTAGTGACGGACAGCCTACTGCAGTAGTGAAGGACACCCTACTGCAGTAGTGACGGACAGCCTACTGCAGTAGTGACGGAACAGCCTACTGCAGTAGTGACGAACAGCCTACTGCAGTAGTGACGGACACCCTACTGCAGTAGTGACGGACAGCCTACTGCAGTAGTGACGGACAGCCTACTGCAGTAGTGAAGGACACCCTACTGCAGTAGTGACGGACAGCCTACTGCAGTAGTGACGGACAGCCTACTGCAGTAGTGAAGGACACCCTACCGCAGTAGTGACGGACAGCCTACTGCAGTAGTGACGGAACAGCCTACTGCAGTAGTGACGAACAGCCTACTGCAGTAGTGACGGACACCCTACTGCAGTAGTGACGGACAGCCTACTGCAGTAGTGACGGACAGCCTACTGCAGTAGTGACGAACAGCCTACTGCAGTAGTGACGGAACAGCCTACTGCAGTAGTGACGGAACAGCCTACTGCAGTAGTGACGGACAGCCTACTGCTGTAGTGACGGAACAGCCTACTGCAGTAGTGACGGAACAGCCTACTGCAGTAGTGACGAACAGCCTACTGCAGTAGTGACGGAACAGCCTACTGCAGTAGTGACGGAACAGCCTACTGCAGTAGTGACGGAACAGCCTACTGCAGTAGTGACGGAACAGCCTACTGCAGTAGTGACGGAACAGCCTACTGCATTAGTGATGGAACAGCCTACTGCAGTAGTGACGGAACAGCCTACTGCATTAGTGACGGAAAAGCCTACTGCAGTAGTGATGGAACAGCCTACTGCAGTAGTGACGGAACAGCCTACTGCAGTAGTGACGGACAGCCTACTGCAGTAGTGATGGACAGCCTACTGCAGTAGTGACGGACAGCCTACTGCAGTAGTGACGAACAGCCTACTGCAGTAGTGATGAACAGCCTACTGCAGTAGTGACGGACAGCCTACTGCAGTAGTGACGGAACCGTCAGTGGTCCAGTACCCTTCAGAAAGATCAACAGACACCACAACACTGCGGACAGTGGTGGCCTTCCACTGACAGTCGCCGAGCTCTCCGTCAGACAAGGAGAGGTCCTCTTTCCCCACTCCCGCCGAACATGCTGCTCAACCCCTACTAGGTGGATAAGGTGATCCATTATTGTACGGACAGTAGTGAAGGGTGGACAGAAACCCAAATTCAATTTCATTAAAAAGCACTTAATGTTTACTAATCCAGGCCAACCATGTTGCCAGAATTAGTACAAGTGCAGAATTATTATTATAAACTGTTTAAAAACGAGTAACCACTTATATGCGAGTGGAAGGTGTTGAAGAGTGGAATGTGCAAGTTAATGTGCAAGTTCACCCTGAACCCCAGAAAGTGCAGTGACCCACAAAAAGATGACAATCTGGTGTCTAATAAAGATGTTGCGCGACAAACATTAAATACAATCAAGATGTAAAGAATCACAAGTCTGAATCACTTATATTTTGTGAGGAGTCTAAGACAACAACAACTGATGACAAAGACAGAGTAGCAATGCAGACGACGGCAGCAAGAAATGCGTATAGTATACAAAGTTTGTTGTATAAATACTTGCCAACTGTGAGAGTCATCCTGGGGTCACGCGGCCACGGCAAAAACTAACATCCAAAGTGGATACATGAATGTACACTATAGTAAACTCTGATAGCGAGTATACCTGCAGAGGGTTTCGGGGGTCAACGCCCCCCAAGGCCCGGTCTGTGATCAGGCCTCATGGTGGATCAGGGCCTGATCAACCAGGCTGTTACTGCTGGCCGCATGTAAACCGACGTACGAACTACAGCCCGGCTGATCAAATACCGACAGATCACCTAAATTTAGGATCCATCACGAATTTGTTCACACAGATTAAAGGGAACAAAGAACACAGCCAGGGGGGAGGGGGAGGATATTCCCAGATTATGAAGAAATAAAATTGCTACTGTGTCAAATAACACACAAGTTGCAATCCTGCTGTTGTGTCAAATAACACACAAGTTGCAATCCTGCTGCTGTGTCAACTGACACACAAGTTGCAATCCTGCTGTTGTGTCAAATAACACACAAGTTGCAATCCTGCTGCTGTGTCAAATGACACACAAGTTGCAATTCTGCTGCTGCTATCTCAGCCATTAAGAAATGACAAGACGTAGTGAAGACCTGCTCCCTAGAGCACATGTTACAATGAAACTATGATGCATGTATTAGTTACTTATAGCTGGAGGCAGAGCTATTTTTGTTAGTGCCTGGGGCTAGATAGCTAGGTGTTGGGAAAGAGAGGAGACGATCCCCAACCACCGTTGAGGAACCGTCACTGTGTTTGAGAACCAGACACAGAGACAGAAAGAGAGAGGTTAAACTGTGCTAAGAGACTGGAAGACGTGGCTAAGAGACTGGAAGACGTGGCTAAAGAGACTGGAAGACGTGGCTAAGAGACTGGAAGACGTGGCTAAGAGACTGGAAGACGTGGCTAAGAGACTGGAAGACGTGGCTAAGAGACTGGAAGACGTGGCTAAGAGACTGGAAGACGTGGCTAAGAATACAACTCCATTTTATCCAATAGTAACCTTCGTGTATTAATACTGCCCTAGTTTCTGTAAGAAGATTGTGAAGTACTATGTAGAGTAGCAACTGAGTTGTAAACAAGTAACGTGTAAACTTCCGTGTATTGTTGACAGAGTAAAAGGTAAATTTCAGAATTCTCCTGACCCTCCCCAGACTTGTTCGCCATTTTCCTTACATACCCAGAGAAGCTTCCTGTAACATTATAAATATATCGAAGAGTGCTCGAGAGAAACAGTGTAGTGATTAGTGGACCACGTGTAGTAGTGGACCACGTGTAGTAGTGGACCACGTGTAGTAGTGGACCACGTGTAGTAGTGGACCACGTGTAGTAGTGGACCACGTGTAGTAGTGGACCACGTGTAGTAGTGGACCACGTGTAGTAGTGGACCACGTGTAGTAGTGGACCACGTGTAGTAGTGGACCACGTGTAGTAGTGGACCACGTATAGCAGTGAACTAGTGTAGTGATTAACTAGTGAACCAGTGTAGTAGTGAACCAGTGTAGTAGTGAACCAGTGTAGTAGTGAACCAGTGTAGTAGTGAACCAGTGTAGTAGTGAACCAGTGTAGTAGTGAATTAGAGAACTTTCTGAGTGTGGAATGATGATAACATTCACAGTGTTCATTCGAGTTGTTGACATTCCTAAAATGCTGATGTTCTGTGTGAGATGTTGACATTGCCAGAGTGTTGATGCTAATTGTTGGATGTGACCTGACCTGACTAGGTTGGGGCATTGGCCTAAGCCGGTAGGAGACTTGGACTTGCCTCGCATGGGCCAGTAGGCCTGATGCAATGTTCCTTCTTTCTTATGTTGACAATGTTCCTAGTGTTGATGTTGTGTGGGATGTTCAGAACATTGTCAGGGTGTTGATGTTGAGTGTGGGACGTTGACAACATTGTCAGGGTGTTGATGTTGTGTGTGGGATGTTGACAACATTGTCAGGGTGTTGATGTTGAGTGTGGGATGTTGACACTACCAGATGTTATAGTGTTGGATGTTGAGAAGACTGTAAGACAACACTCACAGGTGGACTGGCACCGCCGTCACCTCGGCTGCTTCACCGACCTTACCTGCAAACAACAAGGTAAACTGTTATTTAAGAACTTGCACAAGAACACTTCACAGTTCATATCAGTGGTAGCACCATAGGGGAATGACAAGATGGTGGGATGGCTGAAAGTTCTCCCTCATAATCTTCCTCAGGCCCCCCCCCCCATCTCAAAGCCCCCACTAAAATAATATGAAGCCAGTTTCAAGACAAGTTCCCAAGACTCTCCTTCCCAGCAGCTTGCCAACCCTCTGTGTCTTAGGATAAAACAACTTCAGTCATGCCATATATATCTTCACTAATCAATTGTAACTAATAATAATAATATCGTTCTACAAGTACATGTACAAGGTATACAGTCCTAGCTGACATCAATGACATACTACTATATAGAAAGCCCCTTGTTATGCAGAGCACTTCCCGCAAATTAGGTCATTTTGTCCCAGGATGCGACCCACACCAGTCCACTAACAACCAGGTACCCATTTTACTGATGGGTGAACATGGACAACCTATGTAAAGAAACATGCCCAATGTTTCTACCCTCGCTGGGAATTGAACCCGGACCCTCACCATGTGAAGCGAAAGCTTTAGTCACCAGGCCACGGGGCACCGTGATTTCATACCCTTTTTCTTCATTTGGTTGAAGAGCATCTTTGTATATACAATCAGAAGCTTCTTACTTCATTAAGTGCACACACAGTTTTCTTTGCAAACTGTATGTAATCAATATAGTGCTCATCTGACTAACAACTAAAATATTGACATTACAATTTTACTTGTTACGATGCATTCCTGGCTTGTGACACTTGTATTAAACTCAGACTATCAACGCATAATTTCTCCTAATATGGCAAATATGTATTGCACACATGATATAAATGTGACGAAGCACAACAGCAAATTCCCACAGAACAAACCAGCACAAAATGAGGAAAACTGTAGGTCAGAGATGCAATGTTTTGTATGTTAACCTCTTTATGATTCAGCAAGACTCCAAAAGAAGAACCTTCCCATGCAAGAGGAAGGATACATGGAGGTCTAGGGGTCTAGTCAGCAAGAGTACAGCTAAGACAATGTGGAGTGAAGTACATGTATAAGGAACACAGTTAAGGTCAGTTTTACCCAGATGGCCACTGCCTGTAGGAAGAGTTGCACAGGCAACTGTGATGAATGGTAGCATGAACTTAAACCACCTCCCTCCCTCCTTAGCAACCAGGCCAAAAAAGGGGTATGGATGCATAAAGTCAAGGAAAACACAAGTACCACCAAACTTCATTTTCTAAAAACAATTCCACTGGTGTAAAGAGAATGATGAGGACAGAATAAAACAAAATTTGCTTCCCCAGAAAGTACAGTAGGAAGACATCCTCCAGGAAGACAAAGGTTGATACCTTTGCTACCAAGCTACCTGTGCAGGCAAAATCTGCGAAGGGTTCCCAGATGCCTTATCCAGGACCCCAAACAGAGCATATCTATGCTTCTACATAAATGAGGGATCCACAAAAGATAACTAGTAGCAGCAACCCTTGAAACGACCCTCTGAAGATTTGCATCTGTGGGTGGGGAAGGGAAGGCTGGGCTCCTTATCCCAAATGTGAACATCAGCACACAGCCCATCCTAAGGAGGGATTTGTTGTTGTTGAAGGTTTGCCGGTACAGCCGGCCCGGGTCTTCTCCAAATGGTGACCCGGCACCCTAAGGAGGGAGAGAGAGAATGCATCCAAAGTGCCTCCTCATGCTGGTGCTCACACAGGAAAGTACCAGAGGCTTCTGACCGAAATGCCATGGCATGCTAGTGTCTTTCATTGTACCCATCAACATGCTTTATATGCATTCACACATCGTAACTTATGCAAAGAAATAAAATTGTTTATTGTTTTTAACCTAGAGAGGTTACTAGTATCTACTCTCTGGAACATGCAATGGGGGAGGTCTTCTATCTGACTCCTTGAAACAGGCCAAGAAGAAAACTTTGAGTAAAAAACTTTTTTTTTTTTTTGTGGTAAATGGTATTCCAGTATGACTGCTTAGCTACAACCAAGTTGGTGGACTACAGTGGGTGGAGATGGTGCAGACCCCTTCAAAGAGTTGAGAACAGGTGCCCTGAGCTCAGAAGGTGCACCCTTCTCCCATCTGGGACCAATGCCAAACATATCTTGGCAGAAACTCTCAAACAAATCTCCTCTTTTGGTGCACCAAAACCAGCCTTACTATTGCCTTAAGGTGTAGACCAAGGTAGACAAGGGCTGCCTGTGGCTCAAGCAGGGCCACTGACTAATCTGGCCCTTCTTCTTAGAAACCTGTCTAGTTTCCTCTTAAAACCTTCTACCAACTTTCTAGAAATATTCCATAAATAAGATCTGTTGGTGTAAGGCTTGGAAGATGTATGTTATCATAATCTAATACCTGTGAGAGGCAGGATATTCCTGCTGTAAAGCCATGGTGACTTGCACTGTGTAGCTCATGCTGTTCCATAATATCAGTAGGTTCATGATGTTTTACTTCTTGCTCAAAGATTGTATTTTTGCAATTCCTTTGCTGCCTCTTTTATGAGGTGTGGCTATATACACACACTTTTTAAGGTCTCCGGAATTTAAGCTTTCTCAAAAATACACCATTTGTGCTAGTGGTACTTTGAATTTTTTATACAGTTACAGCACTCCATGAATCAAGCCCATTTACAGAGTACAGTATAAATGTAAACAAAGGCTTATGTCCACTTCTTTTCCTAAGTCTTTAAGATTTGTGTTAATGTCAGATATATAATTTGTACAGTTGTCAGAATTTATGAAGAAACTGTCTAAGTGTTTTGCTCTTATGGTGTCAAGACTGCTAAATATAAGTGTTTTGCTCTTATGGTGTCAAGACTGCTAAATATAAGTGTTTTGTTTTTATGGTGTCAAGACTGCTAACTACTACGTACAGTGGTCCCTCGGTTTTCGCCGAAAATTCCTTCCAGAATGCTGCTCAAGTGCCATTACCGAACGAATTTACTTCCTTAAGAAATAATGTCACGTAGGTTAGTTTATTTCAGACCCCCAAAAATACACTTGCAACAGCACTTACGAAAATACACTTACATAAATGTTCGAGTTTGGAGATGCACGAAAACCGAGGGACCACTGTACTTAACTATAATGCTAATACAGTGGACCCCCGAGTTTCGGTCATAATTCATTCCAGAAGGCTGCTCAAGTGCCATTACCGTACGAATTTACTCCCTTAAGGAATAATGTCAAGTAGGTTAGTCCATTTCAGACCCCCAAAAATACACTTACAAAAGCACTTACAATATTACACTTAGTACATAATTGTTCGATTTCCGAGGTGACCGAAACTCTGGGGTCCACTGTACTGCAATAATTTTGACTGAGAATTTACATACATTAATTATTTTTTTCCAGATTTCTTGGAGTGGCTTCTTATTCCTTTTGTGGTTCATCTGTTTAGTATGAATTCTTTAATTTCTGTTCTGTATCGGTAATTTTTCTGTATAGGTTTTCTTTATTGTTGTTGCTATGATATTTATGGCTTCATGAGCGGTTCAGCAACCCCCTTTTTACTTTCTAATGATTAACCCTGTTTTTTTAGGCTTTCTCAGTGGAACTTATTTTAAACAGACCTTCAACACTTCTGCATTCAATTGAGTTTAGAGTAATCGTTAGTTATTTAAAATGTCTAGCCAATCCAAATGTGTAATTTTTTTCCTTTGCAGGTGAGGCCTGGTCAAAGAGTGGGCCGTGGGGGCGTTGACCCCCAAAACCCCCTCCAGGTATAATCCTGTCACTGCTGAAGTTAAATTTACTATTAAACATTCACTTACTCATCATTGTTTGCACTTCAATTAGGTTGTAATAAGAGTATACAGTGGACCCCCGGTTATCGGCAATAATTTGTTCCAGAATGCTGTTCGAGTGCCGTTACTGAATGAATTTGTTCCCATAAGGAATAATGTAAATTAGATTAGTCCGTTTAGACCCCCAAAAATATACTTACAAAAGCACTTACAAAAATACACTTACATAATTGTTCGAGTTGGGAGCAGTATAAAATCCGGGAGTCCACTGTATATTGTAGTTGAGACATTGCTACTAATTACGTAGGTCCTCATAGATTATGAAGGTCAAATCTCTAAGGTACTAAAACATTTTCTAGTAGGCTCTGGTATCTATTGCTTCAATACAAACTATTTTACAGAATACCACGAGTTCACTAGTACAGTATGTGTCTGTTGGCCTAGAGGGCCTTCCAGATAGTTTGTCAGGGACAAATAAATGTAAAGAGGAATTTCAACTGTAAAGAAAACAATTGGGTAGCATCTGATGCTGGTACACTAAATAATGATTAGTCAAATTCCTCATTGTAATAACTGGTGGAGCAGTGGGGGGCGGAGAGGGTGGGTCAGGAGGTGGGGCGGTGAGGGCAGGTCAGGGGGTGAAGTAGTGAGGGTGTGTCTGGTGAGGCAACAAGGGTAGGTTGGGCAGTGACGGCGGGTTGAGGGCGGTAAGGGCGGGTTGAGAGGTGAGGCAGTGAAGGCAGGTCAGGAGGAGGGGTAGTGAGGGTGGATTGGGAGGCGGGGTGGAGAGGGCGGGTCGGGAGGCGGGGTGGAGAGGGCTGGTCGGGAGGCGGGGTGGAGAGGGCTGGTCGGGAGGCGGGTGGAGAGGGCGGGTCGGGAGGCGGGGTGGAGAGGGCGGGAGGCGGGAGGGGGTCGGGAGGCGGGGTGGAGAGGGCAGGTCGGGAGGCGGGGTGGAGAGGGCAGGTCGGGAGGCGGGGTGGAGAGGGCAGGTCGGGAGGCGGGACAGTGAGGGCGAGTCAGGAGGCAGGGCGGTGAGGGCCGGCCCACTCTTAAATTTCTGGGTGGATTTCATTACAAGAAGGGGAACTGGCAGACAAATGGAAAATGACACATGATGCTGATATAATATTTATAAAAGATGAGAGGAAGAACCCTTTGAATTACTGTATGGGCTTGTCTGATGAATGCTCCTGCTAAAATGCTAGAAAAAGCCATTATGAAGTTGATGAAACACCTGGAGAGCAAAAACCTGTTATAAAATAGTAAAATTTTTGGTGGTCCAAGTCCTGTAGTATATTGGATCTATTAAGCTACTACCAAAGTCATAGAACTTTCTTAAGAAATGGTGGGCAGATTGATATACTGTACAATATTTAGATTTTAAGAAAGCTTTTGATAGAGGAATAAAAGGCAGTGGAAAATGGAAATGGTAGTGATAATAAATAATTCTTCATGAGAAAATGTCACCATTGGGGTGTCAGAAGTAGTACTTGGACTGTTAATGTATTGTAATGTATGAAAATGTGTGCAGGTGATGCAAAGGCCTTATATGACTTTTTGTTTTACCACAAGAGTTATTTCCCACCAAGACAGTGTGACCCAAAGAGAGAAACACATTTAAGAACATAAGAAAGGTAGAGCACAGCAGCTGGCCCATGCTAGACAGGTCCAACTCACACCCACCCACATCCATTCATGTACTATCTTAACCTATTTTTAAAGCTTCAGCTTCAGTGATGCTACTTGGGAGTTTGTTCCACTCATCTACAACTCTATTATCATACCACTGCTTTCCTATATCTCTTCTAAACTTATTTTTTCCCAACTTGAACCCACTGTTGTGAGTACTGTCTTGGTTTGATATTTTTATCACTATATTTATTCCTGTCTTCAATTTGTAGACCTCAATCATATCCCCTAATTCTACACTTTTTCTGAGAGTGCAGATTCAGGGACCTCAGTCTGTCCTCATAGGAAAGATTTCTGATAAGATAAGATACTTTATTTCAGCATGATACAATGTTTGTACAGAGGTGAATGACATTTAGGTGTGCATGCAGAAAGCTCCTTAATATGTAGAGCATTTTGGGCAACCATGGGATCAACTTTGTCATCTTCTCTGTATGTTTTCTAGTGCATTTATGTCCATTTTGTAATACACTGACCAGAACTGCACAGCATAATTTAAATGGTCTTTCCAGGATATATAAAGATGAATAACCTGAGGACTCCTATTATTTACTCTTCTTGATATGAAGCCAAAAATTGTGTTAGCTTCATTGCAAACACTTATGCACTGTTGTCTTGGTTTTAGGTTATTGGTAACCAGAACTACTTTTTTTTCACATTCAGAGAGATTGATATCTACATTATTCTCTTTTCTCAAGCTTAGAACTTTACATTTGTCTGTATTAAACTGCACCTCCAACTTCTCTGACCACTGCATCAATCTAGCTAGATCTTCCTGTAGTACTCTAATGTCCTCAACAGAATTAATCTGACAGCCTATTTTAGTGTCATCGGCAAACTTGCTTATGTCGCTATTTATTCCCTCATCTATGTCATCTATGTAATATATGGTATACAATAATGGGCCCAACACTGACCCCTGTGGAACACCACTTGTAAAGTGTCCCCGATCTGATTTCTCCCCATTTATGCAAACTCTCTGTTGCCTATCTGTCAATAACACCTCAATCCAGGAGAAAATTTCCAATCCTATTCTGAGTGCCTCTACTTTCCTCAACAATCTTCTATGTGGAACTCTACGAAAGACCTTACATAAGTCCATATACACAATATCATATTCATTACCATTATCTACCTCCTCCAATACCTTGGAGATAAAAGTTAGTAAATTCATAAGGCAGCAACACCCCTTCATAAAATCATGCTGAGATTCACTGATCAAATTATGTCTTTCAAGGTGGCTCCGAACAGCCTCGGCAGTAAATGATTCCATTAATTTTCTCACAATAGAGGTTAGGCTAATTGGTCTATAATTAAAAGCTAACAACCTATCTCCTGCTATGTACAGTGGTACCTCGACTTACGATGTTATCATCTTACGTTATATTCGATAACCGATATTTATAACGTAAGAAATTTGAATGCGACATCCGATGTTTGATTCGTCTTACGACATTCGTACCGGACGTGTCCGCTTGGCGCCCAGCTGAGCGCGCACTCCAGGGAGCGTCAGTGCTATTGTTTACAAGCGAGAGCGACCACCCACCCACACCCACGCATTCATACCAGTATATTGTCATTATTCCACTGTTTTTTAGTGCTTGCAACTGCTAAATAAGCTACCATGGGTCCAAGGAAAGATCCTAGTGCTAAGCCTGTGGCAAAGAGGAACAGAAATATATGTACGATAGAACTGAAGAAGGAGATAATAGAAAAATATGAAAGTGGAGTGCGTATCAGTGAGCTGGCCAGGCTGTATGGTAAACCCTTTTCTATCATCGCTACTATTGTGGATAAGAAATATTCAAGTAAAATCAAGGAAGCTGTTGTTGCAAAAGGTGCATCTGTGATCACAAAACACAGACCACAAGTGCTGGAAAATGTGGAAAGGTTGTTGTTGGTGTGGATCAACGAGAAACAGTTAGTAGGAGATACTGTTTCGGAGGCAATAATATGTGAAAAGCAAGGCAGTTGCATGATGATCTCCTTAAGAAAATGCCTGCAACGAGTGAAGTGAGCGAATTTAAAGCCAGCAGAGGCTGGTTTCAAAAATTTAAGAAGCGTACTGGCATACATAGTGTTGTGAGGCATGGTGAGGCAGCCAGTTGTGACAAAGTGCGGCTGAAAAATATGTTCCTGAATTCCAGGAGTACCTAGAGGCTGAACAATTCCTCCCCCAACAAGTGTTTAATTGTGATGAAACAGGCCTGTTTTGGAAGAAAATGCCCAACAGGACCTACATTACTCAGGAGGAAAAGGCACAGCCAGGACATAAGCCTATGAAAGACAGGCTAACTTTGATGCTTTGTGCCAATGCCAGTGGTGATTGCAAAGTGAAGCCTTTACTAGTGTATCTTTTGAAAATCCCGAGTGTTTGGCAGATGCGGTGTCAGCAAGTCTAACTTGTGTGTGATGTGGAGGTCTAACAAAAGGCATGGGTCACAAAGGACATTTTCTTAGATTGGTTCAATGGTGTGTTTGGCCCCAGTGTGAAGAAATATCTATTGGACAATAATTTGCCACTTAAGTGCCTCCTGATAATGGACAATGCTCCTTGTCATCCTCCAAACTTGGTAGAGAAAATTGTGGAGGAGTTTAAATTCATCAAAGTGAAGTTCTTGCCCCTAATACCACTCCTCTCCTCCAGCCCATGGACCAGCAGGTCATTTCCAACTTTAAAAACTCTATACCAAAGCAATGTTTCAAAAGTGCTTTGATGTGACCACAGACATGAACATAACCCTAAGAGAATTTTGGAAAAACATTTCCATATGCTGCATTGTGTACACCTTATAGGTAAGGCTTGGGAGGGAGTGACTACCAGGACTTTGAACTCTGCCTGGAGAAAATTGTGGCCAGACTGTGTCCTAGAGAGGGATTTTGAAGGTTTTGGGGCTGAGCCTCAGAACCCTGAGCCTGAGCCTGAGCCTGTTTTGGAAGAAATTGTGGAATTGGGCAAGTCTTTGGGGTTAGAGGTGAGTGGTGAGGATGTGGAACAGTTGGTGGAGGAGCACAAGGAAGAGCTAACCACTGAAGATCTGCAAGAGCTTCAACAGCAACTGGAACAAGAGAGCAGAGGTCAGGACAATGGTTCAGAGGAGGAGGAGGAGGTGGAACAAAAATGGAAGAATGTGCCTTCTTCAAGGATTAGGGAGATTTGTGCCAAATGGAGTGATGTGCAAGCATTTATGGATGAATATCACCCTAACCATGCTGTTGCAGGCCGTGCTGGCAACCTGTACAATGACACAGTGGTGTGTCATTTCAGGGATGTGTTAAAGAATCGCCAGACACAGAGCTCCCTGGACAAATTTATTGTTAGAAAGAGGTCCAGTGACTCTCAAGCTGGTCCTAGTGGCATTCAAAGAAAAAGGGAAGTAACCCCAGAAAAGGACTTGGTACCTGCAGTGTTAATGGAAGGGGATTCCCCTTCCAAACACTAGCATACTACTCCACCTTCTCCCCTCCTCCTGTCCTCCACACATCAACAACTCTTCAATAAATGTAAGTGACATGTTATTGTACAATATTTGCATGTGTATTTAGGTATTCTTTATTAAATTATTTATTATTTAATGTCCAAAAGTTCTAAAAAATATTTTATTTAACTACTTTTGGAAGTCTTGGACGGATTAAATTTATTTCCATTATTTCTTATGGGGAAAATTGATTCGTTTAACGATTGTTTCGCCTTAAGATATGCCCTTTCTGACGGATTAATATCGTAAGTCGAAGTACCACTGTAAATAGGTATCACATTTGCCATTTTCCACTTATTTGGCACTATGCCAGTTTGTAGTGATATGCTGAAAAGACTAGCTAATGGTTTGCTAAGTTCCTCCTTACAGTCCTTTATAACTCTTGAGAACAGTGCATTAGGACTTGGTGGTTTGTTTAGTTTTAATCCATCTATTTGTCTGAGAACCATGTCAATAGTAAATTTGATTGTGCATAACTTATTTTTGTCCTGACCTAAATATTTTTTTTATTTCTGGAATATCATTAGCATCTTCCTGCATAAAACTGAGAGAAAATAAGAGATAAAGATTGTACACATTTCTTGTCAGTGACAGTGCACTGACCTGAGCAACTTTTTAAGTGGACCTATCTCCCAAATCTTAGTACAGTATTATATACCTGAAAAAAAACTTTTGAGTGGGTCTTCAATTTCCTTGTGACTTTAATTTCATAGTCTCTTTTGGCTTTTCTAATTCCTTTTTTGATTTCTCTCTTTAATTGAATACACTGATTTCTTAAAGTGTCCCTCTCCTCTTCTGATTTGCCTGTAAATGCCTCTCTTTTGACCTATGAAATGTTTTAACCTATTGTTCATCCATTTAGGGTTATTGTTTGATCTAATTTTCCTATTTGGATCATTATGTTGCCTGAGCAGCTTGAACTGTGTTTTGAAAAAGTCATATTGGCAGCCATTTCTGCCTACCAGACCTACAGATAATCACTTCTCAGGTCACACCAGTTGACTCCACCTAGATAATACCTCTGCTCTACAAAATCAGCCAAATGAAAGTCAGTGACCTTGACTTTGTTGTAGTTATTAAAGGAATTCCATGATAAATTGAAACTGAGTGATTTGTAATCGCTTACCCGAAGCTCATCATTACTTCAAAATTATTAATTAGTGATTCCTTGCTAGCAATATTTCCTGTTAAATTGCTGCAATCAATTTGGCTAATACACACACAACCCGCACATATAAAAAGAGGAGCTTAGACGACGTTTCGGTCCGACTTGGACCATTTACAAAGTCACACCGAAACGTCATCGTAAGCTCCTCCCTTTTTATATGTGCGGTTGTGTGTTATTGTTCCAGTCACGTATTGTGCCTTTTTTGTTAATTTGGCTAAAGTTAAAATCTCCCAGTAACACAGCATTTTTGCATCTAGATGCCTTAGTAATTTCATCCCATATTAGTTTACCATGTTCCCTATCAAGCTTTGGGGGCCTGTAATAACACCCAAGATTAGCATTTCACATCCCTGAAGAAATGGTAGCTAAACAGATTCAGTGTCCATCGCTTCCACTTCCATCATTCATTCAAGAAATACGAAGACATCACAATTCAAATGACATTCCAAATCCAACTTCCTTATTTCTCTTTCAGAGTGCTGGCACTCACCTCCAGAACTCAAGTCCAGCTAACTAGTTTCCCTGAGTTCCTTCACACTCCCTCATGGCAAATCCCAAAGCCATTTAGCTCCACCCAATTCAGTTACTTTTACTTACTTACGACCCCACACACACACATACACACACACATATACACACACACCTACACACACACACATACACACACACATATACACACACACCTACACACACACACAAAAAAAAAAAAAAAAAATGGACTACATGACAACAAAATGCAAGGAGGCAGAGGAGAGGTTTGTTCCCAAGGGAAACAGAAATAATGGGAAGACCAGAATGAGTCCTTGGTTCACTCAAAAGTGTAGGGAGGCAAAACTAAGTGCACTAGAGAATGGAAAAGTACAGAAGACAAGGACCCAGGCAAATAAAGAGATTAGCCGAAGAGCCAGAAACGAATATGCACAGATAAGAAGGGAGGCTCAGTGAGGTCAAATCTGACCCACTGTTGTATAGCCACATCAGGCTGAGGAAGGAAGGTGGGAGGTCACAAGAAATGACCAAGAAGTATGCGAGGAGCTCAACATGAGATTTAAAGAAGTATTTACAGTGGAGACAGGAAGGACTCCAGGAAGTCAGAATAGGAGGTACACCAACAAGGAATACACCAACAAGTGCTGGATGAAATACACAACCGAGGAGGTAAGAAGATGCTATGTGAACTTGATACCTCAAAGGTGGTGGGACTGGACAACATCTCTCCGTGGGTCCTTAGAGAGGGAGCAGAGATGCTGTGTGTGCCACTAACAAAATCTTCAACACATCCACTGAAACTGGGCAACTACTTGAGGTATGGAAGATGACAAATGTAGTTCCAATTTTTAAGAAAGGAGACAGACACGAGGCATTGAACTACAGACCTGTGTCACTGACGTGTATAGTGTGCAAAGTCATGGAGAAGATTATCAGGAGAAGAGAGGTGGAGCACTTAGAAAGACACACGATTATAAACAACAACCAGCATGGTTTCAGGGAAGGAAAATCCTGTGTCACAAATCTACTGGAGTTTTATGACAAGGTAACGGAAGTAAGACACAAGAGAGAGGTGGACTGCAAGGCCTTTGACACAGTTCCTCACAAGAAGTTAATGCAAAAGCTAGAGGATCAGGCATGCATAACAGGAAAGGCACTGCAATGGATCAGAGAATATCTGACAGGAGGCAACAACGAGTCATGGTACGTGACGAGGTGTCAGAGTGGGCACCTTGACGAGTGGGGTTCCACAAGGGTCAGTCCTAGGACCTGTACTGTTTTGGTATATGTGAATGACATAACGGAAGGGATAGACTCAGAAGTGTCCCTGTTTGCAGAAGATGTATAGCTATTGAGTAAGACCTATCATAAGACTGCCTGAAAAGCCTAGGCATACCTAGGCATATTATTGGCCATCTTGTAATATCAACTTTAATGTATAACTATAAGTACCCCCCACCTTGTATTACATGAAATAAACGATTTGAATTTGAATTTGAATTAATGAAGAGAATTAAATCAGATGAGGATCAGGCAGGACTTCAAAGAGATCTGGACATGCTGGACACCTGGTCCAGCAACTGGCTTCTTGAATTTAACCCCACCAAATGCAAAGTCATGAAGATCGGCGAAGGGCAAAGAAGACCACAGACAGAGTATAGTCTAGGTGGCCAAAGATTGCAAACCTCACTCAAGGAAAAAGATCTTGGGGTGAGTATAATACCGAGCACATCTCCTGAGGCGCACATCAACCAGATAACTGCTGCAGCATATGGGCACCTGGCAAACCTAAGAATAGTGTTCTGATACCTCAGTAAGGAATTGTTCAAGACTCTGTACACCATGTACGTCAGGCCCATATTGGAGTATGCAGCACCAGTTGGGAATCAACACCTTGTCAAGCACGTCAAGAAATTAGAGAAAGTGCAAAGGTTTGCAACAAGACTAGTCCCAGAGCAAAGGGGGATTGTCCTACGAAGAAAGGTTAAGGGAAATCGGCCTGACGACACTGGAAGACAGGAGGTTTAGGGATGACATGATGACATAAAATACTGCGAGGAATTGACAAAGTGGACAAAGACAGGATGTTCCAGAGATGGAACACAGAAACAAGGGGTCACAATTGGAAGTTGAAGACTCAAATGAGTCAAAGGGATGTTAGGAAGTATTTCTTCAGTCACAGAGTTGTCAGGAAGTGGAATAGTCTGGCAAGTGAGGTAGTGGAGGCAGGAACCATACATAGTTTTAAGATGAGGTTTGATAAAGCTCATGGAGCAGGAAGAGAGAGGACATAGTAGCGATCAGTGAAGAGGCGGGCCAGGAGCTATGACTCGACCTGCGCAACCACAAATAGGTGAGTACACACACATACATATGCCTGCTTAATCATCAAGCCCCAACTACTAAAAACCCCTTGGGGCATCCCCTACACCACCTTCCATGAACCCCAGATTTAGACATCTAGAGAGAAATGGTATAAATTACCAACACAATGGAAGAGAGAAAATGCAGCATAATACAATCCTTTATTTAGCAGATTTTGCCTGTACAGTAGGTTTCAACTAGTCACAAACAAATCTGTTCGTGACTTAATAATGTCTACTGTGAGTGTAAAACATCTTCAATAAAAATCACATTAAACTACGTTTTTGTCTTTCTTCTACCAATTGTATACCTTTCGTTAACCTATTTTGCTCTATTCCTTCTTAATGACCAAAACATCCAAAAATAAACTTTTCTTCTCTCTGAATTATACCATTTATACCCCCAAACCATTTTCTAATTTCTTTTCTCCTTATTCTCTGCATAATATTCACAGTACATATTGATCTCAAACAATACGTTACCACTATATGCAGCCTCCTCGCCACAACATTCAAAATACCATGCCTCACATTCACACAAAAATGTTGGTACAGGTGGGCCTTGCTTATACAGCAGGTTGGGCTCCGGGCTACCACTGTAACACGAAACTCACTTTTTTTTTTAAGTGAGCAATAGAGCTAGGCCTAAAAAAATGCATATACAGTACACATATTACTTACCTTAAAATATTTCATTCCTTAGCTTATAGTGAGTGGTGAATATATTTATTGTAGGAAGTCTGAATAAATAGAGAATGGGTATAACTGATAATGACTATTAGCAAAATGCTGTAAAGTGAAGCACTGTAAAGTGGGGCTTGCCTGTACTGCACTACAGTGGACCCTCGGTTAACGAATACCCCGGAAATCGTGCAATTATGTAAGTATAATTTTGTAAGTTCTTGTGGAAGTGTATTTTTGGGGGTCTGAAATAGACTAACCTACGTGAAATTTTTCCTTAAGGGAGTAAATTGTTCGGTAATGGCACTTGGCAGACTTCAGGAGGAAGTTTTACGAAACTCGGGGTCCACTGTATTATACTTTTGTCTACATTGATACTTTCTTTACCCAAATACGTACCTTAACACTCCACCTACCTTTTCTCCTGCAAGTATTATATGACTTGCCTCATCTTTCATGCATCTATGCCAACACGTAGCTCCCAGGATCTAAATACATTCACTTCCTCCCTCCACTTACACTTTCCTATGTTTGCTTCCACACACTTTCTCCTTTACCATCATTTTACCTCTTCATTCCACCAATTTCTCCTCTTCTTAACTTTCCCATAACCACAAACTTCTGGTGTCTACTCCAGCACTGCATTTTTTAAATCTACACCATATCTCCTCTCATTCTAGCCCACTTTTTCAACAGTTGCTTATATATATCTTACTAACCATCCCCTGCTTTAGTTCATTTACCCACTGATACAATTCTTGTACTCTATCTTCTCATACTGTAGCTACCGCTAAGTAATGATCTGACTTATAAGGTGCTCCTCGAAAAAACCTGTATCTCCACAGTTCTTCTCTTCAGCCTTATATTGAACAGCCTTCTGTCTTTGCATACTTCATCATATGTAGTATACTCCTTTTTTTAAATGTTCATTACATATTATCAGTTTTCCTTTTATACATGGGTTAATTAAAAGTCCCCATTGTCACTTACTCTTGGTACTAAATCTTTCATAAGGTACCGTCTACAAAAGTCTCTCTCACTTTAACATTAAGTTCTCCAACAATATTTCCTCACTTGGTTCAAAATAAATATACAGCACAGTACTTTAACTGAGTGTAAACCATTACAAGGACACTTGTACAGTGGACCCTCGGTTAACGAAATTAACCGGTCCAGGAGCTATTACTTAATCTGAATCTTTCGTTATCTGAAACCTTATTTCCCATAAGAAATAATGTAAATACAATTAATTGTTCCACAAAAATAATCACTCAAAAAAAAAAAATAACATTTACTTACCTTTATTGAAGAGTTGCAAGCATCTGAAGGTAGAGTTGCTGACAGGGGGAGGGTGTTAATGGTTGGAAGGAAATCCCCTCCAAAAGGACTTCAGGTAACAAGTCCCTCTCTGGGGTTACTTCCCTTCTTTTTTTTTAATGCATGAATGCTACACTCCCTGCATGCCTGCTACACCCTGCATGCCTGCTACACTCCCTGCATGCCTGCTACCTCCCTGCATGCCTGCTACACTCCCTGCAGGGCTGCTACACTCCCTGCATGCCTGCTACACTCCCTGCATGCCTGCTGCACTCCCTGCATGCCTGCTACACTCCCCTGCATGTGCTACACTCCCTGCATGAATGCTACACTCCCTGCATGAATGCTACACTCCCTGCATGAATGCTACACTCCCTGCATGAATGCTACACTCCCTGCATGAATGCTACACTCCCCGCATGAATGCTACACTCCTGCATGAATGCTACACTCC
>WNWK01023668.1:0-30771 GCA_009830355.1 Cherax destructor | reverse complement strand
CACTGTAGAAAACTTTGACTTGTATTTTCCTTCACCAAGTATATATATACATAGAACTTTATACAACTATGTACACTATGTGAGTGGAATCCACGTCACCTTTACCATTGCCAGATCCACATTATGATTGGATGAACCTAGGTGATAATCTGATGATGGAGGCCCAATCACCAAACCCTTACCAACATGGTTCCTGGTTGGTGAGGCAGTTTATATGGGTGTGTTAACATGCTCCGAATAAGGTGACTGTGAGGGAAAAGTGGTTGTAAATAAGATAACGGTTGTTCAGTCAGCCGGGAGCATTATTAACGAGTTACAGCCAGCAATTCCATCTAGCGGGCTGGGGCTAAACTCTTGTTCCCGGCTGTCTGAGGGTTTTTACTTTCTACTCCTGGTAGTATGACTCTTACCTGGTGTCGGTTGGGGAGTGGAAAGTCACTTCACCTTCACTCTTCTCAATCAGGTAAGGCAATCTACCAGGAGTATTTCTTTTGTTTGATTATTATGTTTTCTTTGGTTACCAGTAGTGACTTGGTCATCTTGAAACACCTTTTTCTATCTTAAATGTTTTAAGACTTATGGTAACCAGAATATTTTCTTTATTATCAGCTCTGCCGCTGGACTGGTTCTCCAGGACAGACGCATGACTTACGAGCAAGATTTCCCTTGACTTAACGGGAATTCCACAACAACTCCTCTCTAGTTTCTAACTTGTGTGCATTAGAGGGTGTTGCTGAAGATCTCATCTACCTTTGGATACCTACAGTGTGTATTCCTACTTAGTGGTCCCAGGAGATTCACCATCTACTCCGGAGACATACCACCTACTCGGAGACAACCATCATCTATTCTCCCCCTCTCTGGTCATTACCTCCTGTCTCACCAACAGACCTGAACCACAACGGATATATTTCTTTTTTATTTCTATTTAATTTTTATTAAAAATCCAGAAAAACCATCTTATTATAAATATCCTTCGGTTTACTATTATTTTTTAAATTTTTTCCATCAATATTTTGTTCAGGGAAGGCGTTTCTCTGACAGTGACGTACTCTTGCATGCAAACCCCACCCCAAGAGAGCTCAGGACTAGGCTTCCACCTCAAATGGGTAGAGTACCGCCATGGCACATTACAATAATGGGACCACCTTTCCTCTCAACCATCCCACTCATTAGATGAAGCTAAACTTTTCTCGAGACATAAAGTCTGGCTTTAAATTTTAAAGGAGACAGCAGACGGTACGGCTAACGTAGGTCCAAGATACCTGCGGTCGGTAGCAGAATAGCCCCTCACTAAAAATAAAAATACCCACAAATTCAATATATATATATATATATATATATATACAAATAAAAAGGAAAAAAGGAGCTGGCTCACCCAAAGTCCCTAACACATCTTAACCTAATATCAGATTCGAGATAACACGTCAGCCAGCGTATTTTCTTTTCCAGAGATGTGCCTAATACATAGTTTATCGGGTTGCAGCCGTATACTCCATCGCATGAGTCTTGTGTTGTTTTGAAAAGTCTTCAAACAAAAGACTGGGTGCAGTACAAAGTAATCTCTTTGCTTTCGTAAAAGCATTTTGATATTCTGGGGTCCAATTAAAAGGAACTTTGTGACTGGTAAGTGAGGTTAGAGAGGCTACAATATCTGCAATATTGTTACAGAATCTTCAATAAAACCCTACCATCCCTAGAAAACATTGGAGGGATTTCCTGTCAGGGGGAACTGTATAATTTTTATTTGCAAGAATTTTTGCAAATATAGGGGTCACTTTGCCACTATCTACTTCATGGCCCAAAAATTAATAGTAGATTGGCCAAAGGATGACTTTGATAAATTAACAGTTAAGTGAAAACTCTGGAAGGTCTCAAAGAGAGCCTTAAGCCTAAACACATGTTGGTCCCAAGTGTCCGACACAACAACTATGTCATCTAGGTAAGCGGCCGTGCCTTCAAGTCCTTTAATAGCCTAATGGATCAGTCTCTGGAATGATGCAGGCGAGTTTTTCATTCCGAAGGGGGTAACTGTATACTGATAATGACCTCCTGGAATTACGAAGGCAGAGATTTCCTTCGCCTTATCTGTTAAAGGTACTTGATATTAACCTTTAAGGAGGTCGAATTTGGACACAAAAGTAGCCTTACCCACAAAGTCTACTACGTCATCCAGACGTGGCAGAGGATAGGCATCTGCAACTGTGACCTCATTCACCTTACTGTAGTCTGTACACATTCGAAACCCTCCATCAGCTTTGTTAACAACGATGCACGGTGAAGCCAACGGACTAGATGACTCCTCCACTAACCCATGCTCTAACAGAAATTCTACCTCCTGCTGAAGTAGCCTCTGTTTTTCAGGATTAGCTCTGTAAGGGGAGAGTTTAATAGGGTTAGAGTTTCCAACATCTACGTCATGATATCCTAGTGTACATTTTTTCGGCACATCCAAAAAAATATCAGGTAAGACTTTAAGAATGCAGTTAATTAAACTTGTTACTTGATTCTTAGACAGGCCCAACATTAAAGGGCTAGGGTCCTTAAGGAGGACCGAATTGGGAAGCTTTACACTGATCTCAGAAATAGAGTGCAAAGAGTCAGGGTCATCATAGGCAGAGGACAGAGTCATTACTGGGACTTTATCTGGTGTATTAAAGGCTTTAATTTTATTTATGTGGTAGGTTTTACATTTTGAGGTCTTGTCAAGGGAAGATACCACCTAATTTACATCAGATAATTTACTTACAATTTGCATGGGTCCCGTAAATCTAGCTTTCAAGGTGTGGCCAGGTATAGGCTCCTGTACCAACACCTTATCTCCTGGATGGAAGGAGCAAAACTTTGAATTTCTGTCATACCTCTGTTTCATTGTATTTTGAGCTGCCTTTAAGTTAGCCTTAGCGTCTTCTCCATCCTTCCTTGAGCACCCATAGAGGACCTCGTGCATTATCCCCAAAGATCAGCTCAAAAGGACTGTACCCTGTAGACTCTTGCACCGTTTCTCTCATTGCGAACAGCAACAGAGGAAGTGATTCATCCCATTCTGTAGGAAAATGCATGTAAAAAGTTCTCATCATTGTTTTTAAAGTCTGATGGAATCTTTAGAAGGCGCCTTGGGACTGAGGATGATAGGCAGTGGATAGGTTATGAACTATTCCCAGCCTAGTTAATGCTTCCCTAAATGCTTTGGCAGTGAAGTTAGTACCTTGATCACTTTGAATAGATTTAGGAATTCCAAAGCAAGAAATAAACTTAGTTAAGGCTTTAAGGATTGTTTTGGTGTTTATACTGCGCATAGGAACTGCCTCTGGATATCTGGTTACTCTATCCATAATATTAACTAAATATTGATTTCCAGACTTAGACTTAGGTAGGGGACCTACACAATCTATTATTAATTCTGAAAAAGGTTCTCCATTAGCGGGAATGGGATGGAGAGGTGCAGGTTTAATGGGGTGTCCAGGTTTCCCTACCTGCTGACATTCTAGACAACAGTAGATATGATTCTTTACATCTTGCCTTAACTTTGGCCAAAAGAATTCTTTTAATATTCTATTCATAGTTTTGGTAATTCCCAAATGGCCTCCTAAGGAAGAATTATGGGCTATATTTAATACTTGGGATCTAAATTTTTTGGGAACTACTAATCTATCTGTCTGCTGTCTTCCCTCTACCTCCTTACCAGCTTCAGTGCAGACTAAGTAATCATTTCTAATGTTATGTTTTACTGTGTGATCTGAAGGGGATTTACCCATGGCTGCCTTAAAGCGAAATTCAATGAAGGGTCTTTCCGTTGTTCCTCCCGAAAGGACAGTTCCTCAGGCATGGAAACACAGACATCTGGCAATCCTGCAACCCTGGAATAGGAAGGCTTGATCTGGGTCTGTTCACTAAATTTACGAGGCTCTGGCCAGTTTTCCTCGCAAAACAAATTGGTTAGTCCGAGATCAGAGTCGTCCAAGGACGAGTTAACATTCTAATCAGACATCCCTTGGCATTTTGCCCGAGTTATGGCCAACGTCGGGGAAGAATTAGTCATTATTGGTTCAGTACATTTAGTAGACTCAATGTTATTATCCAGTAATAACATGGCATCTTTCATAGGAAATCAATCAGAAACACCTACAGTCAAATACCCAGTGTAGTATTTACTCTGCACATATATTTTATGTAAAGGGACAGAAAATACTGCTCCTCCAAAAGCTTCTAACAAAACTGAGGACTGCAAAGGGAAAGTACTCCCTCTCTTATAAGTGAGCAATATGCTTCAGTATCCCTAAAGGTTCTAACTTCAGTTTTCTTTAAATATTTCTGAAGGGATATATGACAAGTGCTATAGTAGGAGGCCATCCCCTTCTCTACTTCTTTCTGAGTCATATTACTAGGGACAATAAAATTTTTCCCTAATGGTTGGGGGTTATTTGGGCAATTGCGCCTGATGTCTACCTGGAGTCTACCTGGAGAGAATTCCAGGGGTCAACGCCCCCGCAGCCCAGTCTGTGACCAGGCCTCCTGTTGGACCAGAGCCTGATCAACCAGGCTGCTACTGCTGGCCGCACGCAGTCCAACGCACGAACCACAGCCCAGCTGATCAGGTACAGACTTGAGGTGCCTGTCCAGTGCCTGCTTGAAGACAGCCAGGGGCTTGTTGGTAATCCCCCTGATGTATGCTGGGAGGCAGTTGAACAATCTTGGGCCCCTGACACTTATTGTGTTGTCCCTCAACGTGCTAGTGGCACCCCTGCTCTTCATTGGGGGGATGTTACATCGCCTGCCGAGTCTTTTGCTTTCGTAGGGAGTGATTTTTGTGTGCAAGTTTGGTACTAAGCCCTCGAGAATTTTCCATGTGTATATAATAATGTATCTCTCCCGCCTGCGTTCTAGAGAGTACAGGTTTAGGAACTTCAAGCGTTCCCAGTAGTTGAGGTGGTTTATCGCACTTATGAGTGCGGTGAAGGTTCTCTGCACATTTTCAAGGTCAGCAATTTCACCCGCCTTGAAAGGTGCAGTTAGTGTGCAGCAATATTATAGCCTAGATAGAACAAACGATCTGTAAAGTGTCAACATGGGCTTGGCATCCCTGGTTTTGAAGGTTCTCATTATCCATCCTGTCAGTTTTCGAGCAGATGCAATTGCTACATTGTTATGGTCCTTGAAGGTGAGATCCTCTGACATGATCACTCCCAGGTCTTTGACATTAGTTTTTCGCTCTATTGTGTGGTTGGAATTAGTTTTGTACTCCGATGAGATGTGATGTGACCAGGTTTATTACAAAGAAAGCATACCACCTCAGCTTTAACTTTGGCTCCTCGCTGATTTTGTGGCTTACGCCACTCTGGACACTGCCGCCTTGAATCACCATGTTGAGTAGTTTGATGTCGCTCACCAGGTTGACCTTGAGTGAAGTAACGCTGCTCACCAGGTGATTTAGTTGACTGCTGACAAGATTCACCTTCATCTTGACCTTTATTTCTCCACTCAGGAACTTTTCTTTGATGATCTCTGCTCATACCTGGCTGTTGAGGAAAGAGATAAGACCGCTCGGACAAGGAGCGGTTAGTTTCAAAAGTATCAGCCAACCTGGCTGCTTCCAATGCCGTAGGCAATGAGTGATCTTGAAGAAAGACTCGAACCTCTGGACTAACAGACTCCAGCAGGTTGTCCACCAAGATAAGCTGCACCAGATTATCAAAATCAGCGACACCACTTGTCTTGTACCACTTTGTAAAAGCTCTGGTCTGCTGTCTGACAAAGTCAACATAAGACTGACCCAACTGCCTTCTGCCTAGTTTGAATTCTTTCCTATACTTGGCAGGAATACATTGATAAGCCCCAAGAACAGTGGTCTTTACAGTACGATACTTACCAAAATCTTCATTACTAAGTAATGATGTAAACTTCTGTGCCTTACCAAACAACGCAGTATGCACCAGTGACGCCCAATGAACCTCAGGCCACCCTAAAGCTCGAGCCTGGTTTTCAAATGCTTCGAAAAACTGATCAACAAAACGAGGAACAAAATTTACTGCCCTTTGCAAACAGAACTCATCTACAGTCTGATAGAATTGCCTCCTCTCCTTCTCTCTATCAAACTCTTCGTTAGCAAATACACGCTGCTCTTTAGGTTTTTCAAAATTGAGTCTAGCTAACTCAAGCGCTAATGAAGAGGACTCGCCTGTAGACAAACCCACACCTGTGACTTCACGAAACTGCTGGTTTTGCTCAGGAGTTTTGTCTCTCCCATTATTCTGTAGATACCTTAATGGAGATCTACGATTAACAGCTCCTGTAGAGGGAGAAACGTTAGACTGATATGCCATAGTTTCAGATTTTAATTTAGCCCTTATAATATCACGCAGCTGTGTAGTGGTGAGGGTTTGTTGATAGTCACTACCAATAGAACGAACAATTCGCCAACAACGCTGTAGAGAAAATTTGGGCAAGTTTTGTAGAGTGAACTCAGACACTAATCGCCTGACTCGTATAGGTGGCATTAACCCCAACATAACACGCTGTTTGCAACACGCTCAAGCTGCTATGCACGGTACGATTGCAGAATACTCACAGGATAGCAAGGCTGACAAGCAATAGCAAAGCCAACTGTAGAATACGTACACACAATAGCAAGGCTGACACGCAATAGCAAAGCCAACTGTAGAATACTCACACAATAGCAAGGCTGACCATAGCGAAGCGAATGCAAAGATGACACACAAAATTCGTGAAGCGTTGGCAAAGCTTACGCAATGCCAGATAGCAAGCTATCTAAATGATACAAGACTAGCTCCTGCTTCAGTTTCAACTCTAGGCTCAGCTCCTGCTCTAAGTCCAGCTCAAACTCTCGGACAGGCTACCCATATTACAACCTCAGGTTCTCAAGGCCTGTTATCCTGAGTGTAAAAGGGAGCTTGGAACAAAGAAACACCGTAGAAAAACTTTGAATTGTATTTTCCTTCACCAAGTATGTATATACATATAACTTTATACAACTATGTACACTATATACAGCATAAGTATTAATGCACACCCCAGTAATCAAGGCAAAACAGCAGCCAAGAGACAAGACAACCATGCAGCAACCAGCACAGAGTGGAAATGACAATGGTAAACATGTGAGTGGAATCCACGTCACCTTTACCATTGCCAGATCTACATTATGATTGGCTGAACCTAGGTGCTGATCTGATGACAGGGCCCTGATCACCAAATTCTTAGCAACATGGTTCACTGGTTAGTGAGGCAGCCTATATGGGTGTGTTAACATGCTTCGAATAAGGTGACGTACTCTTTGCATGCAACACAACATAAGCAAATTTGCTGATGACACCAAAACAGACCGTCCAACTCATTCTAATGAGGACATTAGAGCACTCCTGGATGATTTGAATAGACTGATGCAGTGGTCGGAGAAGTGGCAGATGCAGTTTTGTGGACAAATGCAAAGTTCTAAATGTTGGACAGGACAATAACCATGCCACATATAAACTGAATAATGTAGATTTTAATACTTGTGATTGCAAAAAGGATTTAGGAGTCCTGGTTAGCAGTAATCTGAAACCAAGACAACAGTGCATAAGTGTCAACAATAAAGCTAACAGAATCCTTGGCTTCATATCAAGAAGTATAAATAATAAAAGTCCTCAGGTTGTTCTTCAACTTTATATATCCTTGGTTAATCCTCATCTAGATTATGCTGCACACTTCTGGTCACCGTATTGCAGAATGAATATAAATGCACTGGCAAATGTACAGAGGAGGATGACAAAGTTGATCCCATGTATCAGAATCTTCCCTATGAGGATAGACTGAGGGCCTTGAATATGCACTCTCTAGAAAGGAGTAGAATTAGAGGGATATGATTGAGGTGTATAAATGGAAAACAGGAATAAATAAAGGGGATGTAAATATCGTGCTGAAAATATCCAGCCAAGACAGGACTCGCAGCAATGGTTTCAAGTTGGAAAAGTTCAGATTCAGGAAGAATATAGGAAAGCACTGGTTTGGTAATAGAGTTGTGGATGAGTGGAACAAACTCCCGAGTACCGTCATAGGAGCTGGGACGTTGTGTAGTTTTAAAAATAGGTTAGATAAATACATGAGTGGGTGTGAATTGGACCTGACTAGCTTGTGCTACCAGGTCTCATGTCGTGCTCCTTCCTTAAGTGGAAGTGACCTGACTACCTGGAGTTTACCTGGAGAGGGTTAACTCCAGGTGGTCAGGTCTAAGCCGGGGAGTGATGAACTTGCCTCGCATGGGTCAGTAGGCCTGCTGCAGTGTTCCTTCCTTCTTATGTTCTTATGTTGTGTACAGTGATGTGTTGTGTAGCACAGAGAGCGGGCAACCCTGACATGGCCAGTTAGGCCTGGGTTTCACAACTACTCCCTCCCTTATCTCCCATGAGGCTATGAGTCCGTCAACCAAATCTAGGCCTACACATTACTCCACTTCCCCATCTTCCACCATGAACCACCCGTGGAATGTCTTCACCCACATGGGTCATTTTCCTTCCAGCTTAGGCTTACCAAACAGATTGAGGTATGGCAGAGGATGTTGTGCACCTAACAAGGAGAGAAGAGGCACATGTCATCTGTGTGGAGCATATCGAGCACTCAATAGGAGTGGCATTATCCATGCACACATTGGGTGTGCTGGGTCACATATGCTTCATGCAGAGAGCAGCCCACAGCCTCAACAGGCAGATGAGAGAGAGAGAGAGAGAGAGAGAGAGAGAGAGAGAGAGAGAGAGAGAGAGAGAGAGAGAGAGAGAGAGAGAGAGATTTGTCTGTCAGAGAGACAGACAGAGAGAGAGGGGGAGGGAGGGTGGGTTGGTGTGGGAGGGGTTAGACTGAATAACGGCGGGTGACTCAGTTTAACGTTTCACACTATCAAGGACTTGGTTCAGTCTAATAGATATGAGGGACTGCAGGCATTCTTTACAGAGCTGTTTGAAAGTCTAGTGTGGCGTTTCTTGGGAAACAGGAATTTTCTGTTTATGGGGATGGTGTAGAAGGCTAGATTTTCCCTAGTGAGGCCCCGGGCGTTGTCGTCCACTTCAAGATTTTTCCGCAGAAATACCTTCACCTTTTTCTACATCGTCAGTTAAATAGTTGCATTTGGTATGGTTGCATTTGAGATGAGGATGAAGGAGTTATACCAAATGATGATTTTGTGTGTTTGTGTGGAGTTGATCCCTGAATACTTCAACTCTGTTAGGTTGTTGAGTTGCTTCACTGAAGGTTCGGGGATTGAGAGCATTCTGCATTAAGGCAAATATTAGGCAGGTGAGGGCCTTTTTAGGTGTTTCTTGAATGAACGACGTTGAGTCCCCGGCCATTACAGAGGAATTAATTAATGTTGGGCAGTTGGGCAACTTGTATTATCTTTTGTGAGTCATTTTAAAAATATCTCATGGCTACACACGTACAGGTGTTGGTGCTGCAGAGTTTCTTGTGTCTCGAGTTTCTTTTTTGGTGATTATTTTCTAAGAGGGTTACGATGATTTGCTTTGCGGTTAAGGCATTTTGGTTGGCGTGCCGATGTGCATTCTCTGAAGGTGTTGCCCTCATTTATCCATTTGGAACAGTATTTCTTGCCTTTGAGCTGGCAGACCTTACTGATATGATTATATTATCAGCAGTTCCAACTGGGAATTAGTGGTGATATGGTTCAGGTTCGACGTTTCTTGGTTTAATATGAAGTGCGTTTTCATTCTCGTATTACTTGCTGAGCCAAGAAGATCTCAGAGAACCTGAACTTGATAATAGATGAGGACTTGTGTATTAGGGTAACTTCTTTAACTTTAGTCCAGGCGTTCAGGTCCTCGATTTGTGACTTTAATACACTAATTGGTAACATTGTGATTGTACTATGTAGCCTCTTGACAAACATTAAATTCTCAGTCTTCAGTTCCAGCGGTGGTGACACTTGTCGTAGTTGCAACGATCTTGTCTGCCTCATCATCGCCCTTTCAGTGCGCAATGAAAGTGATCAGTTTAGAGAGTTTAACTTGCAGAGTGGTCCTTAGGATGTTAGCTAGTTAAATTGGCGATACCTCTTTAGAGTGATTTGATCTTGACATGATAGGCTTGCATTACGCAGGCAAAATCCCCTTCCCAACAGAGATCGCAGAGACAGAAGGAAGTTGGACTGTTGCTGGTTCTTCGCTCAGAGTGAGCAGCAATATGCTACATATACTGCAGCTTTCTGTTGACATGCATCGTGTGAAATAAACTCTACAGAATATATTATATATTTTTAATATCCTAATAAAACATTTTTTTCATGTATATGTGCTTGACTAAGTGCATATAATATATGTCAGTAAGTATTTGTAATTAATTTTTTCTCTATATTTCAGGATGGCTTCAATCAACTGCAGATTACAGCTGGCCCGAAAATACATCAGACTGTTATTTATTACAGTAGTGGCTGTCTACGTCCCTATTTGTTGTGTCTCTTTCATCTTCAAAACTCTCGGCTCCACAGGTTTGTTAAAGTCTCCTCTTAGAAGCTGTTGCATCACCAAAATCCTCACGATATTATTAAAAAAATTATCAAAATCACCAGCTAATATATATATTTCTACAATGTAATATATACATTTCTTCAATGTAAAATAGTTCTTAATAAACCATGAAAATATTTGCAATGACGAAATTATGAGTGTCTTGGTTATTATCATCTCCGGTCTATTCAACAACATTTCAAATATGAATCAACTTTAGTTTCTTAATGAAACAAATTGCCAAATACAAAAAGTTTATAAAATAAAATCTATCTTTCTCTCTACATATATATTATCACCCAAATACACTCTACTTTCCATTCTAAGGACGTTACTACTAATTTTCTCGTAGCTTTTCAGTAAATAAAGTATTTGATGTTAGAAGATATTTTATTTAATGTAATAATTACTATGTAATTTTGGTGAAATAAACACTGAAAGATAGGATATATAACAAGGGTTTATGTCGTGTGGGTATCGGGAGAGTAATACTGGTTTATAGATACACACGGATGGATGGTGGAGTAGATATATTGAGTAAGAGAAGAGTAGTACCCAGCCACTTCTGTTCAGTCATATGCCTAGCGCGGGAATGAGAGCAATGCCTCTGACGCTGCGCTCACATGGCGCGGGTCTATGACGTCACAAGTATCAAGGGATCTCATAATATGAAGGCTGGTATATTACATATGATATATGTAACATTTAGTGGTCACTACCAATGAAATGAGACTTAATGTTATTCAGATTATCTTATAGAATAAATACTTCTTCTTGATTCGCCGGTACTCTCCCGGCCCAGGCCTTTTCAAAATGGTGGCCCGGCCTTGGCTCCCTTTCTCGGGAGTATCTCAGACTAATATCTGCCATGGGAGGAGGTACAAGTACGTCCTCATCGCTGGGACCAACTGTCCCCAGGCCTAGCCACATTCCCCGCCCTCACGGGGCTAGTAGGGAGAAGCTAGGCCTCTCTGGTCTGCCATCTTCCCTGCCCCAGGGCAGCTAATGAGAATGGCAGTCTTGTGAGCTGTAGCAAGCTCTGGCTCTGGCACCTACCCTGCCCTAGAAGGGCTGGGCATGATGATCCTTGCCTTGAATAAATATAATTGAAGACAGTTCTAATCTTTAAAAGGATACAAAAACCTTTAATTAAATAACTTTATGTTATTAGCGTTAACTTTAAACTAAATAATTATTTAAATGTTTTTTTTAAATAATTTCTTTCTTAATTGTTTGCACTTTTGTAATTCTGAATGTTCTTTCAGTAAATATGTTGACCTGAAAATGAGAATAAGAAGTTTTGAAACGTTGTCAAAAAAATGACTTTGTGTGCCTAATTTTGATGTATTAATTATATTGACACTGTGCTTTGAGCTTATATATACAACAGTGTGCATATTAATTGGAAAAATGATGAAATAAGACATATGGAAAATTAATGTTAATTTAAAAAAATACACGGCAATGATATTACAGATTATTGATTTAATATGAGATATGACTACTCTTTGCTTTTATAAACACTGCTTCACGCTTTGGCATAGAATGTTAAACACATTTTTGCATAGAATCGACCAATGTTAAACACAGATTCTTCATCGTGGTATCACTTCCTAATAACAGCTTCAATTAGCTTTTCCACAGTTGAACAGTCCTGTTTTGCAATCCTGCGTTTGGTTATTGCACATAAATTCTCAATTGGGTTGAGGTCAGGAGAGTTTCCAGGCAAATTTAGAACACTTAGCCAAATCTCTTCGAAGTATGTCACCATTTTTCTGGAATTTTTGCATCGAGCAAATCCTGCTGGAAAACGTCTTTTCCATCAGGAAAATTTCTATTTACAATGTGAAGCAAATAAGTTTCAAGGTTGCCTTGCATTTGTCACTGTTCATCATTCCCTCAACAAAAACAAGCAGTTCAAAACATCTTCGGTGAGTGTTTTGGCGCTTGTTGTACGTGTTTATTTCAAACACATAGACGTTGCCAGTGGTCACCAGTTCATCAAACACGCAAGTCAAATAATAATAATAGTGGTAGTAGTGATGATGATAATAATAATAATATCTATATAATCTAACTTTATAGTCTAACTGAAGTCCAGACTTACATGCACAGGGGTCCTGACCAGAAAATGCATACAGCTACGAGGGTGCCTTCACCAAATTCAACTTTAACAACATGAACATCATCTGGGACCAGGTAAACCATGTCCTAAATGAAACATGTTTGGAAGATATCTTAAATAACGTGGACCCTAACCAGTGCCTTGATAAGATCAATTTCCTAGCAGCTGAAGTATGTTCAAGGCGTATTCCCCTAAGAAAAAAGAAGAGAAGTAAACTGGAGAGTGAGAGAGAGAGAGAGAGAGAGAGAGAGAGAGAGAGAGAGAGAGAGAGAGAGAGAGAGAGAGAGAGAGAGAGAGAGAGAGAGAGAGAGAGAGAGAGACCCTCCCTCTACAGGAGTAGGCGAAGAATCACTGAACTCATCAAGAATGCTAGATTATCTGAAACATGCAAGTGGTAAATATTGAGCTTAAGTTAAAGGATTCATACAGGATCGATTAGTGAAATTGAAAGAAATTAAAAATATTTCTTTTCATATGCCAAAAACAGGGATGCTATGCCCACTCGGCCTCATTCTTGCAGCCTCCATCTTAGGATCAACATCCTAGCCCTCAGCGGTCTGGCTCTCGGTCCCCTCACACTTGCCCACTGTGAACCCATTCGATAATTTTAATAAAGAGGATACTAGTCAACAGGCAGTGTTCCTTCGCTCTTCTACGCTATCTTAGCAAGTAATCGCAGCCGCAAGACTATTAAAACAGTCCTGGAGTGACGTCGTGAGGGATGTCATGGGGTGACATCGCGAGGTTACATCAGGCAACATCGTGGGTGACGTCGTGAAGTCGGGCAGCATCGTAGGTGACGTCAGTGGCATGGTGACGTCATGGATTGATGCGGGCAGCAGACCACAGCGTGGCTTGGGATCTGGCTTAACCCACATGGCTTGTAGATCCACGTGGCTTGCACCACGTGGCTTCGAGTGACCTCAGGCACTCGGTTGCATAGCTCTAGCAGAGAATTCACACGGAACTGGCAGAGAACAGCAGAGAGAGATGGTGAGTGGTATGTGTGGTGGAGTGAGGTGAGCGTGGGGCGAGCATGAGTGAGTGAGTGAGAGGAACTCTGGCCCTCTTCCTCCTCCCTACCCACAAACTCGGAGAGAATCACTCACACTGGATGCAGAAATCACCATAAACTCACCTCTGACTTGCTGAAATAGCTGTGCTGAGCTGAACAACAACAGCAGACCCATACAGGTGACGCTGAATACGTAACTTGAGAAACAGCGTGTGCCACTGTGGCGTGGAGTCGCAGGGACGCCACTATATTTCTCGAAGAAATCCGGCAAATTTCGGCCTGGATTCTGCTTGTATTTGTGTCTGTAGGAGAAGACTTGCAGACACAACATCAGGATAACTCGTTGAGAGAGGAATGCTTCTTGTATGGGGTGATGAAGTGAAGACAACTTTATTCCCCTTTCTTCCTCTCCTCAGGCAACATGTGAACAGACTGACTGATGTTGTAGTGGCCAGGCTTAGGATTGGCTACAAGTACTGACTGATGTTGTAGTGGCCAGGCTTAGGCTTGGCTACAAGTACTTCTGGCAGTTTGGGAGACACACAGATGATGATCAAACTAAATGCAAATTATGTGATCAGGCATATGGTCACTGTCTTGAACACTATGTGCTTAATTGTTCACTTATTGAGGAATATAGAGATAGACAGTATAATAACCTATGTGACATGTCAAGATATCTTATAATGAAAATAAGATACCAGTTATACTTAGCAAATTTCCTAAATTTGCTTGTAACAGATAAGTGAACTGTAGATATAAATCCAAATGTACAATTGTTAACCCTTTTGGGGCCTAGCTCCTAGGCCTTTTGTGTATCCATATGCTCTTGCGCTACCGTCCACAGGATGGATATGGGGTGTACATTAAACTAGCCACTTTGGTGGCAAAATCTAAAAATCTAATCTCGGGCAACAACCGCTGCGACCACCGCTTCCACCATTGTTTACTAAGATTATTGCGTCGTTGTTGCAGGTTGGGTAGCAATGATAAGGTTTCAGAGGCTTCTTACTTTATTGAGAGATCGTGGGGTACACAGGCAGTGTGTTTGTGCCCATGGCCTGGAGGGGCCATGCCCAGCGAGGGAGAGAGGAGTAGACCTTGTTGACTGAGTGATGCCTGGATGCCAAGTGAGAGCGAGGTAGGGGTGGGCAGGCTGGCATGCCCACCGGCTTGCCCTCTTTGGGAAACTATGGGAACTAGGCATGTAGGCTTACTGGCTACATTTTCATATGCCAAAAACAAGGCAAAAACCACATCTATTATTGGGCTCCTGCTCAGACAAGATAAAACTTACACAGATGGCAACAAAGAAATGAGTGAGATACTGATAACTCAATACGAGCCACTAATCAGTCTAAAGATCGACAATCCAAATATTTTTTTCATGAATGAGCCTCAGTGAATTCCAGATTTCTGACATAACCCTAACTCCACTAGATTTTGAGAAAGCCATTGACAGCATGCCCATGTACTCAGCCCCAGGCCCAGACTCGTGGAACTCTATGTTCATTAAGAACTTCAGGAAACCCCTTTCACAGGCCCAAAGTATGTTATGGAGAAGGAGCTTAGACAGAGGTGAAATTCCACAGTCACTAAAAACAACGGATATAAACCCACTCCATAAAGTTGGCAGCAAAGCAATAGCTAAGAACTAGAGTCAATAGCTCTAACGTCCCACATCATAAAAATATTTGAAAGAGTGCGGAATGCAGATGTAATATACAGAGATTTTGCAAAAAGCCTTTGACAAGTTCGATCATGGTGTAATAGCGCACAAAATGCGTGCTAAATGGATAACTGGCAAAGTGGACAGATGAAACATCAACTTCTAATCAGTCAAACACAAAGAGTAGTGGTAAACAGAGTTAAATCGGAAGCTGCCATAGTGAAGAGCTCTGTTCCACAAGGCACAGTACTCGCCCCCATCGTATTCCTCATCCTCATATAAGACATAAACAGAGATGTAAACCATAGGACCGTATCATCCTTTGCAGTCGATACTAGGATCTACATGAGAGTGTCATCCATTGAGGACACGGCAAATCTCCAAGAAAATATAAACCAAGTTTTCTAATGCGCAATGGAGAGCGATATGATGTTCAATGAAGACAAATTCCAACTACTCCGTTATGGAAAACTGGAGGAAATAATAGCTAGAATTGAGTGTACTAGAAACTCTCATCACACAATAGAGCAGAAAGCTAATGTGAAGGACCTGGGAGTGGTAATGTCTGAGGATCTCCCCTTGAAGGATGACAACAGTGCCACTATCACATTTGCGAGGAAAATGATAGGATGGATAATGAGAACTTTCAAAACAAGAGATGCCAAGCCTATGATGATCCTTTTTAAATCACTTGTTCCCTCTAGGCTGGGATACTGCTGTACATTAACATCTCCATTCATGTCAGGAGGAATCGCAGATCTAGAGAATGTACAGAGAACCTTTACTGCACATATAAGTTCCGGCAAACACCTCAACTACTGGGAACACTTGGAAGCACTTGACTTGTACTCATTGGAGTGCAGGCGAGAGAGATACAGCATAATCTAAACCTGGAAAATCCTAGAGGGACTGGTCACTAATCTGCCAACTGAAATCACACTTAGCAGGCGGTGCCATTAGTTCACCAAAAGATTTGGTAGGGGAGCCATTAGTACACTAAGAGAAAACACAATAAGTGTCCGGGGTCCAAGGCTGTTCATTAGCCTTCCACCAGCCATAAGAAGAATTACCAATAGACCCCTGGCTGCCTTCTAGAGGGAGCCGGACAGATACCTAAAGTCAGTGCCAGATTAGTCGGGCGGTTCGTACGTTGGACTACGTGGGCCAACAGTAACAGCCTAGTTGATCAGGCCCTGATTCACCAGGAGGCCTGGTCGTGGATCGGGCCGCTGGGGCGTTGATCCCCGGAATACCCTCCAGGTAGACAAAAGTCAGTGATGAACAAGAACATTTCCACCAGTACATTTCAGTCATTTAAAATGGAAACCATCATTGTTAGCAGATTGTACTGGACAATAGCAAACGATGCCTCGGAAGTGAAACAAAAGAGACAAGAGACAAACAAATAATCGTTGGGTAAAATCAATATAAGTAAATTCATTATACAGGTAAGTCACTAATATATTGAATACATATAAGAAAAAAAATGTAAATATATTTCCATGGAAACTTTAGCCAGGCGACTATTATTATGGTCATATTTTGTATCAGTACTCCAAAAACGAAAGGGAAATACCTTTTTTCTCTGAAGCACCAAATTATTTAAAGTTTATGGACCATTGTTATTACTAATTCTATATCATTACTGAAGGTTCTTGGCTTACATAATAACTCTAACAACATGGTAGATGTAGAAGCCAGGTATACAGTAGTTACTCAAAAGTCGGAGAAAAGGAAATTAATATACAATTCTTTAGGATTCCATCACACGTTGAATTACTCCATCATGATAAAGTTGATTAGTTATCCAAAGTAAGTACTCTGAAGGAGAATGTATAATATAACGTTGGTATATCTGTGTCTAGCATTAAGAACATCATTAGAGAAGAAAATAATGAAAGTGGAATACAGTTAGATGCCTGAGTAGATCTATCACTCACTATAACATGAACGCAGATAATCATGCTTACTGAGCAACTTGCAATGTAAACAGACTGACTCATGTTGTAGTAGCCAGACCCAGACTCAGTTACAGGAACATCTGACAGTTTGGCAGACACATAGGTGATGAGCAAACTTAATTTACGTGGTCAGCCTTATGGTCATTTTCTTGAATACAATGTGCTTGAATGTCCACCTATTGAGGAGTATATAAATAGACAGTATAATAACTTATGTGACGCATTAAGCAAATATTCTAAATTTGTTTTCAACAGATATGACAGTTGAATGTATAAATCCAGATGAACTCCTGCTAATCGTTTTGGTGGCCTAGTTCCTAGAGGTGCACAATGACCTAGCCGCTTCGGCGACAAATCTGGAAAAAATAATTGTCCCTTTAACGGACTGAAAATTTCTCGGATGTCGATAAAAGCTGATTGAGTTATTTTCCTGTTGTAGGGCCAAGTATATCTGTGAGTGACAGAAGCTTCACGCAAGTTGATACAATCTTCACGCAAGTTGATACAATCTTCACGCAAGTTGATACAATCTTCACGCAAGTTGATACAATCTTCACGCAAGTTGATGGAATGGTTTGAACTTTCCAAGTGAATGACGAGCGTGTAACTTCCATACTATTGCAATTTCTCCCTCATAAAACTTTCTTCCCCACTCCAAACCCAACACCTTATAAAGAATTAATTCTCTGAGTGGTAAAGATGAACAAAAGATGCAGAGTGGGAGAGATGAACAAAAGATTCAGTGTGGGAGAGATAAACAAAAGATTCAGTGTGGGAGAGATAAACAAAAGATTCAGTGTGGGAGAGATGAACAAAAGATTCAGTGTGGGAGAGATGAACAAAAGATTCAATGTGGTAGAGATAAACAAAAGATTCAGTGTGGGAGAGATGAACAAAAGATTCAGTGTGGGAGAGATGAACAAAAGATTCAGTGTGGTAGAGATAAACAAAAGATTCAGTGTGGGAGAGATAAACAAAAGATTCAGTGTGGGAGAGATGAACAAAAGATTCAGTGTGGGAGAGATGAACAAAAGATTCAGTGTGGTAGAGATGAACAAAAGATTCAATGTGGTAGAGATGAACAAAAGATTCAGTGTGGTAGAGATGAACAAAAGATTCAGTGTGGTAGAGATGAACAAAAGATTCAGTGTGGTAGAGATGAACAAAAGATTCAATGTGGTAGAAATATTAACCAAAAAAAAACCAGAATGGTAAAGGTGTAAAGCTGATAATAAAAAAAAAACCGTTGTGACTCAGAGGTAAAAAAAAAAAAAACAAGAGTGAGAATAACTTGTTGGAAAGAGAACAAAGATCAGAAGTAAGAAAGCTAGAGATAATAGAAGGTGCGAAGAGAATGAGGAGAGGTAGGAAAGACAGTGTGGATAAGAGGTAGGAAAGACAGTGTGGATAAGAGGTAGGAAAGATAGTGTGGATAAGAGGTAGGAAAGACAGTGTGGATAAGAGGTAGGAAAGATAGTGTGGATAAGAGGAAAGAAGATAGTGTGGATAAGAGGAAGGAAAGATAGTGTGAATAAGAGGAAAGATAGTGTGGATAAGAGGAAGGAGAGATAGTGTGGATAAGAGGAAGGAAAGATAGTGTGGATAAGGGAAAAGAAAGATAGTGTGGATAAGAGGAAGGAAAGATAGTGTGGATAAGAGGAAGGAAAGATAGTGTGGATAAGGAAAAGAAAGATAGTGTGGATAAGAGGAAGGAAAGATAGTGTGGATAAGAGGAAGGAAAGATAGTGTGGATAAGAGGAAGGAAAGATAGTGTGGATAAGAGGAAGGAAAGATAGTGTGGATAAGAGGAAGGAAAGATAGTGTGGATAAGAGGAAGGAAAGATAGTGTGGATAAGAGGAAGGAAAAATGGTGAGGATAATAGGAAGGAAAAATAGTGAGAATCAGAGGAAGGAAAAATAGTGAGGATCAGAAAAAGGAAAGATAACGAGGATCAGAGTAAAAAATAGTGAGAATAAGAAGAGAGAAAAATAGTGAGGATCAGAGGAAGAAAAGTGAGTATCGGAAGTAAGAGAGACTCACAGGGAGGAAAGAAAGTATTAAAGAAAGAGTAGGGAAAAATTTCATTACCTGTTACAAGATTGAGATATGTAACATTTTTATGAACTGGAATAAATAATTCATTTGTGAACGAAACGTATTTGAAATTCCCGAACTTTACGAACTAGTGACCAAAAAAAGGTATAATTAACTACCACGTAATTAAGCAACATAGTTTTAAATATTTTTTCTTCACATTTCACTAACAGATGAAACTTTCGTAACTAAGTAATATCTTCTTCTTTTTTATTTCAAGGAAGAGAATTTCAAGAGCGAGAACTGAGAGACGAGACTTACCAAGGAGCTGGCCAGGATGACCCGGCTCTTGTCTCATACATCCTCCATCACCACCTACAACCCCCATCTACACTGCCTTATAACCTCTCCCACCCAGAGTACAAGCATTTCTCTCAGTATCAACAGACAGAGTACGCCGAGAAAAACTTTTTACATGGCATGGTGAGGTTTATGTTTATTTATAATATATGTTTATTTATATATAATATATATATATATATATATATATATATATATATATATATATATATATATATATATATATATATATATATATATATATATCGTCTTTTCAACAAACCGGCCATATCCCACCGAAGCACGGTGAACTCCCACCCCCCTCAAATAAAAAGTTTCTCTTTTTAACTTTAGTAATGTACACAGGAGAAGGGGTTACTAGCCCCTTGCTCCCGGCATTTTAGTCGCCTCATACGATATGCATGGCTTACGGAGGAAGAGTTCTGTTCCACTTTTCCATAGAGATAAGCGGAAATAAACAAGAACAAGAACTAGTAAGAAGATAGAAGAAAACGAGGATTCGAACCCATGTCGTTTTGGCCCGCCTCATGGTGAGCAAAAATCACACTTGACTCTCTAACCCACAGGACCACCATGTGGCGGGCCAAAACGGCATGGGTTCGAATCCTCGGCTAGTCGCAGTGTTGTTATTGATTCAATACCACTCGTTTGTGGTTACAATAACATAAAATACTGCTCGTGGAAGCTAGTACACCAAACGGGAAGTAGAATGAAATTAGCTCAGATGCACCCACACCATCGTATGTCCTCGGATCAAGGTAAAACACCTAGCCCTGCTGATTGCTTGATTCTTGTAAGATTGTGTGGTCCTGTGGGATAGAGCGTCATGTGTGATTTTCTCTCATCATGAAACGGGCCAAAACGACATATAGTTTACTAAAAAGAAAAAGAAGAAAACCGTCAAAGTGGGATGTTTGAATGTGCGTGAATGTTGTGCGAATGATAAAAAATGGGGTTTCAAATAGAGTTAGAGCTAAAGAAGGAGTAGCAAAAACGTTAAAGGATAATTTAAGGATTATGTGGAGAAAAATAAGGGTTGGATGTGAAAAGTGGGTTATAGTAAGTGTTTATGCACCTGGAGAAGAGAGAAGTGTAGAGGAGAGAGAGAGATTTTGGGAAATGTTGAGTGAGTGTGTGCTGAGTTTTGAACCAAGTGAGAGAGTACTTGTGGTTGGGGATCTTAATGCTAAAGTGGGTAAAAATGTTGTGGAGGGAGTAGTAGGTAAATTTGGGATGTCAGGGGTAAATGAAAATGGGGAGCCTTTAATTGAGGTATCTGTAGGAAGAGGTTTGGTAATAAGTATTACGTATTTTATGAAAAAGAGAATAAGTATACAAGGTATGATATAGCACGTAATGAAAGTAGTTTGTTAGATTATGTATTGGTGGATAAAAGGTTGATGGGTAGGCTTCAGGATGTACATGTTTACAGAGGGGCAACGGATATATCGGATCATTATTTAGTTGAAGCTACAGTTAGAGTAAGAGGTAGATGGGACAAAAGGAAAATGGCAACAGCAAGTAAGAGAAAGGTGAAAGTGTATAAACTATGTGAGGAGAAAGTTAGGGTGATATATAAGTAACTATTGGCAGAAAGGTGGGCTAGTGCAAGTATGAGTAGTAGGGGGGGGGGAGTTAAAGAGGGTTGGGATAGTTTTAAAAATGCAGTATTAGAATGTGGGGCAGAAGTTTGTGGCTATAGAAGGGTGGGTGCAGGAGGAAAGAGGAGTGATTGGTGGGATGATGAAGTAAAGGGTGTGATAAAAGATAAAAAGGTAGCTTATGAGAGGTTTTTACAAAGCAGAAGTGTTAATAGAAGAGCAGAGTATATGGAGAGTAAAAGAAAGGTGAAGAGAGTGGTGAGAGAGTGCAAAAGGAGAGCAGATGATAGAGTGGGAGTGGAACTGTCAAGAAATTTTGCTGAAAATAAGAAAAATTTATTGAGTGAGATAAACAAGTTAAGAAAGCCTAGGGAAAGAATGGATTTCACAGTTAAAAAAAGAGTAGGGGAGTTAGTAAATGAGGAGCTGGAGGTAATGGGTAGATGGTGGGAATATTGTGAGGAACTTTTAAATGTCGATGAAGAAAGGGAGGCAATAATTTCATGCACTGGCCAGGGAGGAATAACATCTTTTAGGAGTGAAGAAGAGCAGGATGTGAGTGTGGGGGAGGTGCGTGAGACATTACGTAGAATGAAAAGGGGTAAAGCAGCTGGAACTGACGGGATCATGACAGAAATGTTAAAAGCAGGGGGGATATAGTTTTGGAGTGGTTGCTATTTTTGTAAAGGAAGGGGGACAAAAGAGATTGTAAAAATTATAGGGGAATAAGTTTACTGAGTATACCAGGTAAAGTGTATGGCAGGGTTATTATTGAAAGAATTAGAGGTAAGACAGAGAGTAGGATTGCAGATGAGCAAGGAGGCTTTAGAGTGGGTAGGGGATGTGTAGATCAAGTGTTTACATTGAAGCATATATGTGAACAGTATTTAGATAAAGGTAGGGAGATTTTCATTGCATTTATGGGTTTAGAAAAGGTATATGATAGAGTGGATAGGGGAGCAATGTGGCAGATGTTGCAAGTGAATGGAATAAGTAGTAAGTTACTAAATGCTGTAAAGAGTTTTTATGAGGATAGTGAGGCTCAGGTTAGGGTGTGTAGGAGAGAGGGAGATTACTTCCCGATAAAAGTAGGTCTAAGACAGGGATGTGTAATGTCACCATGGTTGTTTAATATATTTATAGATGGGGTTGTAAAAGAAGTAAATGCTAGGGTGTTGGGGAGAGGGGTGGGATTGAATTATGGGGAATCAAATACATAATGCAAGTTGACACAGTTACCTTTTGCTGATGATACTGTGCTTATGGGAGATTCTAAAGAAAAGTTGCAAAGGTTAGTGGACGAGTTTGGGAGGGTGTGTAAAGGTAGAAAGTTGAAAGTGAACATAGATAAGAGTAAGGTGATGAGGGTATCAAACGATTTAAATAAAGAAAAATTGGATATCACATTGGAGAAAGGGATTATGGAAGAAGTAAATGTTTTCAGATATTTGGGAGTTGACGTGTCAGCGGATGGGTTTATGAAGGATGAGGTTAACCATAGAATTGATGAAGGAAAAAAAGGTGAGTGGTGCATTGTGGACACAAAAAATGTTATCCATAGAGGCAAAGAAGGGAATGTATGGGTTGTAAATGCTGCAGCGAGGAGGCAGCTGGAGGCAGTGGAGATGTCCTGTCTAAGGGCAATGTGTGGTGTAAATATTATGCAGAAAATTCGGAATGTGGAAATTAGGAGAAGGTGTGGAGTTACTAAAAGTATTTGTCAGAGGGCTGAAGAGGGGTTGTTGAGGTGGTTTGGTCATTTAGAGAGAATGGATCAAAGTAGAATGACTTGGAGAGCGTATAAATCTGTAGGGGAAGGAAGGCGGGGTAGGGGTCGTCCTAGAAAAGGTTGGAGGGAGGGGTAAAGAGGTTTTGTGGGCGAGGGGCTTGGACTTCCAGCAAGCATGTGTGAGCGTGTTAGATAGGAGTGAATGGAGACGAATGGTTTTTGGGACCTGATGAGCTGTTGGAGTGTGAGCAAGGTAACATTTTGTGAAGGGATTCAGGGAAACCGGTTAGCCGGACTTGAGACCTGGAAATGGGAAGTAAAATTCCTGCACTTTAAAGGAGGGGTCTGAGATATTCGCAGTTCGGACGGACTTCTAAACTGTTCTGTCTGAGCGCCTCTGCAAAGACAGTGATTATGTATGAGTGAGGTGAAAGTGTTGAATGATGATAAAATTATTTTCTTTTTTTGGGGATTTTCTTTCTTTTTGGGTCACCCTGCCAAGGTAGGAGACGACCTACATGTTAAAAAAAATATTTATAAATCATATATATATATATATATATATATATATATATATATATATATATATATATATATATATATATATATATATATATATATATATATATATATATGGAGGTACCACCTCTAGAACTTTACTGGGGACCCTCATCCTCAGAGAAGACAATAAACGTACCTCAGGGAAAACTCGAGGTTCTCCCCGGAGCTGTTTGAATATTTTCTTCTCCTACCACCCCTATATATGTTATGTGTGCTTTATTAATAGACAGAATACATTGACAGAAAACACAAACATGAACATGAATACAATGGTACAATATATCAAAGATTGTGAATCTCCTCCAGCTCCTCCGAAGTCGGACGCGAGCCCAGTATGCAGCATGCATTTCCCCTCTGGATGGCCACGCTGAGGCGCTGGAACATGAAAATGGCTGCCCTTGGGTCCCTGGTGGTTTGGATGAGTCTGGAACCCAGTTCTTTAAGGAAACGTGTTGCATTTTTTCCCCACGCTCCCAAGGTCTCTGATCCCACTGGGACAAATTGATACTGTTGGCTTATGTCCCTGTACTTGCCGATCTTGTACTCCTCCCTGTGGTCAGCAGCTCCTCCCTGTCGCCCGACACTGTGATGGATGTAGGTGTCAGCCAGCGTCGACACACAGGTATAGTCCCATGCTAAGAGCTTGCCATTCTTCCAAGGATAGATGGTGATCCCGTCGGGGCGGTTTGCTGGGTTGTGGGTGTTGTTGGCTGCTAGTGATCGAGGCTCTCTCTCGGCTGGGCATCCAGCTGTAGCAAGGGTTCTCTTTATGATGTCGTTGACTTCATTGTGTCTTGCATGCCAACCCTTGGTTTTAGAACAGTTAAGACCATGTAGACCATATTGGTCGGCTTGCACATCGCTGCAAATACACGTATATTCCGTGTGAATAGGGGCAGCAAGGCGCAGAGCCACTGCAATACGAAGGGTCTTAGGGTCCAGGCGTGTTCCCATGGCCGAAATGGGAACTGTTTGGAGGAAGTCCCCAGAGTGATGTACACTCACAGCTAGGAGACGGGCAGTCTCCCTGTCTGATGTTACGGCCCTGAGCATATTGGCAAGTATCTTTTCAGTGATGGGGCCGTCCCAGCTTGACTGTTTGTAGGCCAGTTCTTCACTAGGTTTTGGTGTTGGAGCAGCAAGAGTCTCCCATTCAGTGATGGCACTGGTGTAGCTAGGGTCTTGTATTCCTGCTGAATCACTGAGGTTGTCTGGAAGAATTTGTTTTATTAGCTCATTTGATGCTATGGAAGAGGATAAGAAAGCTGGTAGGGCAATCTGGGAGGATTTGCGTACTCCCAGCCCCCCAAGTCTGACTGGAAGTGAGGCTTGCAACCACTGTCCATCTTCGAGGGAAAGATTCAATACACTCTCAAGCATGGTCTTGAGGAGAGAGTCATATTCCTTGAGTTTCGGACTGCTGAAGGCTGGGGAGCATCTCAGGAAGTATGTAAGTTTTGGGGTTGACAGGCACCTGGTGAGTAGGTAGAAGGCATCATGTGTATCTATGTCTTTCATCCTACCTTCCATCGTCCTGAGGTCTGAGATTTTTTTTCCAGGACCAGATCGATGGCATTGGGCCCAAGAGGAGCACCGAGGAGAGTGCTGTTGGTTGGATCAATGGCTCGTGCCCCTGGTAAAACAGCACTAATGTTCTGGATCATCTGTGGATTGGTGGAAACTATTTCACATTTGGTGGGGTTTAAAGATAGGCCCAGGCTCTCTACCATATCTTTAATTTTCCTGATGTCCCCTAGGAAAGATTCTGTAGTGCCAGCTAGGGTGCCATCATCCAAGAACCAGATATTGAGCTCACTGGACAGAGCTTCTGTGACTTCTTTGATGACTAGACACAATAGAAAGGGGCCGAGAGGGTCCCCCTGTTGCACACCCTCACACGAGTCAATTTCATAGTCCCCAAATATATATGTATATATATATATATATATATATATATATGCAAAAAGATCACAGTAAACAGGTGATATCAAAATATGCAAGACAACCACTATGAAAAATTAGAGGAATTCCAAGCGCTTTCGTGACTACTCACATTATCAAGGAACTATAAAAGGAAACATGACAAGAAGGCTTATATAAGGGGCAAGACTACACCTCACAGTCACATCACACTAACAAAGACTACACCTCACAGTAGCGTAACATCGCACGACTCTGTGAAGAGGAACATAAGAAAGGACCTGAAACTCTTTATTCATGTGAGAGATTTTAACCATCCAATTGATTTTCAAAATGCTGAGAAGGTTGTATCAAGCAAGTCCATGGTTGAGAGGAATATAATAGAATCATGTTTCATTAAAAACAGTTTTGAAAATAATATGAATATTTCTTTTGGTTTATATAAATTGGATTCATTTATAATTATTAAAATTTGGGAAGAATTTAATGATAAATTGGACTAATCTTAATTCTTGGGAAGAGTTTCAAGTCCTTTCTTATGTTCCTCTTCACAGAGTCGTGCGTTGTTACGCTACTGTGAGGTGTTGTCTTTGTTAGTGTGATGTGACTGTGAGGTGTAGTCTGCCCCTTATATAGCTTCTTGTCATGTTTCCTTTATATCCTTGATAATGGTATAGAAAGCGCTTGGAATTTCTCTATTTTTTCATAGTGGTTGTCTTGCATATATTATACTATATAAAAATATATATATATATATATATATATATATATATATATATTATATATATATATATATAATATATATATATATATATATATATATATATATATATATATATATATATATAAGGGAGAAAAAGTTAGCATATGAGAGGTTTTACAAAGTAAAAGTTATGCAAGGAGGGAAAGTAAATGGAGAGAAAAAGAGAGGTTAAGAGAGTGGTGAAGCAATGTAAAAAGGCAAATGAGAGAGTGGGTGAGATGTTATCAACAAATTTTGTTGAAAATAAGAAAAAGTTTTGGAGTGAGATTAATGTTGAGGAAGCCTAGGAACAAATGGATTTGACAGTTAAAAATAGGAGAGGAGAGTTATTAAATGAGAGTTAGAGGTATCGGGAAGATGGAGGGAATATTTTGAGGAGTTGTTAAATGTTGATGAAGACAGGGAAGCTGTGATTTCGTGTGTAGGGCAAGGAGGAATAACATCTTGTAGGAGTGTGGAAGAGCCAGTTGTGAGTGTGGGGAAGTTTTGAGGAGTGGATAGAATGAAAGGGTAAGGCAGCTGGGATTGATGGGATAAAGATATAAATGTTAAAAGCAGGTGAAGATATAGTTTTGGAGTGGTTGGTGCTAATATTTAATAAATGTATGGAAGAGGGTAAGGTACCTAGGGACTGGCAGAGAGCATGCATAGTTCCTTTGTATAAAGGCAAAGGGGACAAAAGAGAGTGTAAAATTATAGGGTAATAAGTCTGTTGAGTATATCTGGTAAAGTGTATGGTAGAGTTATTATTGAAAGAATTAAGAGTAAGACGGAGAGTAGGATAGAATATGAACAAGTAGGTTTTAGGAAAGGCAGAGGGTAAAGATGTTTTTGTGGCATTTATGGATTTAGAAAAGCGTATGACAGGGTGGATAGGGGAAATTTGGCAGATGTTGCAGGCGTATGGAATAGAGGTAGGTTACTGAAAGCAGTGAAGAGTTTTATGAGGATAGTGAGGCTCAGGTTATATTGTGTAAGAGAGAGGAGATTATTTCCCAGTAAAAGTAGTCTTTAGACAAGAATGTGTGATGTCACCGTGGTTGTTCAATATATTTATAGATGGGGTTGTAAGAGAAGTGAATGCGAGGGTTTTGGCAAGAGGTGTGGGGTTAAAAGTTAAAGAATCAAATACAAAGTGGGAGTTGTCACAGTTGCTTTTTGCTGATGACACTGTACTTTTGGGAGATTCTGAAGAGAAGTTGCAGAAGTTGGTGGATGATTTTGGTAGGGTATGTAAAAGAAGAAAATTGAAAGTGAATATAGGAATGAGTAAGGTGATGAGCATAAGAAAAAGATTAGGTGACGAAAGATTGGATATCAGATTGGAGGGAGAGAGTAGGAGGTGAATGTGTTCAGATATTTGGAAGTGGACGTGTCAGCGGATGGGTCTATGAAGGATGAGGTGAATCATAGAATTGATGAGGGGAAAAGGGTGAGTGGAGCACTTCGGAGTCTGTGGAGACAAAGAACTTTGTCCATGGAAGTAAAGAAGGGAATGTATGAGAGTATAGTTATACCAACACTCTTATATGGGTGTGAAGCATGGGTGATGAATGTTGCAACGAGGAGAAGGCTGGAGGCAGTGGAGATGTCATGTCTGAGGGCAATGTGTTGTGTGAATATAAAGCAGAGAATTCGTAGTTTGGAAATTAGGAGGAGGTGCGGGATTATCAAAACTATTATCCAGAGGGATGATGAGGGGTTGTTGAGGTGGTTCGGACAAGTAGAGAGAATGGAACGAAACAGAATGACTTCGAGAGTGTATAAACCTGTAGTGGAGGGAAGGCTGGGTAGGGGTCGGCCTAGCAAAGGATGGAAGGAGGGGGTAAAAGAGGTTTTGAGTGCGAGGGGCTTGGACTTCCAGCAAGCATGTGTGAGCGTATTTGATAGGAGTGAATGGAGACAAATGGTTTTTAATAATTGACGTGCTGTTGGAGTGTGAGCAAAGTAACATTTATGAAGGGATTCAGGGAAACCGGCAGGCCGGACTTGAGTCCTGGAGATGGGAAGTACAGTGTCTGCACTCTGAAGGAGGGGTGTTAATGTTGCATTTTTATAACTGTAGTGTAAAGCACCCCTCTGGCAAGACAGTGATGGAGTGAATGATGGTGAATTTTTTTCTTTTTCGGGCAACCCTGCCTTGGTGGGAATCGGCCGATGTGTAAAAAAAAAAAAAAAATATATATAAAAAAAAAAAAAAAAAAAAAAAAAAAAAAAAAAAAGGAGGTACCACCTCTAGAACTTTACTGGGACCCTCATCCTCAGAGAAGACAATAAACGTACCTCAGGGAAAACTCGAGGTTCTCCCCGGAGCTGTTTGAATATTTTCTTCTCCTACCACCCCTATATATGTTATGTGTGCTTTATTAATAGACAGAATACATTGACAGAAAACACAAACATGAACATGAATACAATGGTACAATATATCAAAGATTGTGAATCTCCTCCAGCTCCTCCGAAGTCGGACGCGAGCCCAGTATGCAGCATGCATTTCCCTGGATGGCACGCTGAGGCGCTGGAACATGAAAATGGCTGCCCTTGGGTCCCTGGTGGTGTGGATGAGTCTGGAACCCAGTTCTTTAAGGAAACGTGTTGCATTTTCCCCACGCTCCCAAGGTCTCTGATCCCACTGGGACAAATTGATACTGTTGGCTTAAGTCCCTGTACTTGCCGATCTTGTACTTCCTCCCTGTGGTCAGAAGCTCCTCCCTGTCGCCCGACACTGTGATGGATGTAGGTGTCAGCCAGTGTCGACACACAGGTATAATCCCATGCTAGAGCTTGCCATTCTTCCAAGGATAGATGGTGATCCCGTCGGAGCGGTTTGCTTAGTTGTGGAAAAATATATATATATATATATATATATAATATATATCCGAGTCGCGAGGTTATTCGTTGTCTAATTCTGCCGAAAATATTTGTTTTTTGCCATAAATATGCGGAAATCAATCTGAACATAACGAAATAAATGTATTTCTTTGATTTTAAGTAAAATAAATTTAAATAGATCTGTGATGTATATAGCTATCAACTTGCCTTTTCTTCTCATAAATCTAATACCAATATAGGCCTCCTTTCTTCCGCCAAATACAATTCGATGGTTTTCCTTTCTCTCTGTCTAGGTACCTACACTTCTCTTGATCGATCAAGAAAACTTTCAACAGTACACGTCGGACTCTTTCCGATCTGTGTCCTCCTGACTTTGACCTTGTTCAACGTTTCTGTGATATTTGTCCTCTCTGTCTTATTTCTATGGTCTTCCTAAAACTTATAAACCTGATATCACTGTACGTCCTATTATTTTCTCCAGATTTCCTGTCTCTTATTCCTCTTGCCTCTAGGCTGGCCAAAACCTCATTCCGCTTCTCCTGCTCACCCGTTCACTCTCAAGACTTCATCGAACGTGTTCACCCTTTCCCACCTGTAAGATGCTTAGTTTTGACATTGTATCCCTCTTAACTAATGTCCCTCTTGAAGATGTTTTTAATTTTCTCAGTGAAAGATAATGAAGGATTTCTTCATCTGCCTATACCTACTGATGTCTTCCTTGATCTGATACACCTTTGTGTGAACTCTAACTACTTTTCCTTTCAAGGTAAATTTTATTCTGAAACCTTCGGTGTCGCCATGGGCCTCCTCTATTCCCTATTCTTGCTATCCTCTATACGGAATACTTTGAAACTGTTCTCCTTCCTGCTATTGTTGTACGTCCTTCACTCTGGCTCCGCTGTGTAGATGACATCTTTGCTCTTTTTTGGGCCCCATGACTCTAGTCTCTTCCAACCATTTCTTGATGCCTACAGGCTATTCTTTTCTCTTTATAGCAAGCCCATGTATTGTGGCATGTACATTCACTACTTTTCCTACCATACTCCTCAGTCAAGAAAAATGCTCTTTTTTTCTCTCTCTTTCTCCGTGCCATACACATTTTTTTACATTTTATTAGTTTCCAATAAATATACATTTATAATTCATAAACATGAAAATACATGTTGCATATAATACAACAGCAATTCTTTGGTTAAACAGTGAAAATATCGAAAATATCAGAAAACTATGCCCTAAACCCTTACTCTACCACCAGTGAACTCTTGTCCCTTTCCCTAATAAATAAAAATACAGAGTCCACAAAACATAAACCCAAATAATGAAATACAGTCCACCATAACATATTTTCTATTCCTAATGATATACAGTGAATACATTGACGACTGCAAATAAATTTTACAGTGCACAAAATAAAAAATTTCATTTTACAGTTCCGAAACGTTCAATAATTACATGCTACAAATTGTGCAATAGCAATTTCCTTTAATAAGCTATGCATATATCAGTAAAACATACCCTAACCATTTATCACAAATAGTGAACTCTTGTCCCCTTCTCTTATGCTTGATACAGAGTCCACAAAAAAACCAAATAATGCAATACCAAGTTCACAAAAATATTAGCTCTAGTTCTAATGTTATTGGAAAAACCGAAATAAAAAGTACAGTGGCACATTTTAACAAATAACAAAAC
>WNWK01023667.1:0-30772 GCA_009830355.1 Cherax destructor | reverse complement strand
GGTTTTTGGTAACCCCCTTACTAGGCTCTGAGGGATGAACACCCCAGCTTTTCAGGGGGGAGGGCATAACCTCCCGGGAGTTTTTTTGCTTTCTAGGGAGTGTTTTTGGGGCAGTTTGGTACTGATCCCCCCTTTTTTCCAAGTGTATAGGGAATCTCCCCCGCCTGCTTTCCCTAGGGAGTCGGGTTTGGGGAACTTAAATTTTCCCCAATTGAGGTGTTTTATCACATTTTTTGGTGCCATGAAGGTTTTTCTCTTTTTCTAGGTCAGCAATTTCCCCTGTTTGAAAAGGGTTTAGTGTGCAGAAATTATTCCAGCCTAGATAGAACAAGTGACCTGAATAGTGTCATCATGGGCTTGGCATCTCTATTTTTTGAAGGTTCCCTTGGAGTACATCCCTAAAATCAATTTTAGCAAACCAGTATGTATATACAAATGGTGTTGTTTCTAGCACACCCTGTTCTTGTTGGAGCCCCCAGGGCGGGTGCCCTTTGGACCCTACTCTTTCTCATTTACATAAAGTGCCCTCCAAAGGCCCCCCAAATTTATAAACCTGTTTTTTTTTGCAGATAAACCTCTTATATCTTCTCTCCCCCAAACCAAAAAACCACCCAATATTAAAAATTTCTTAATTTTTGGAAAAGAGCTGAAAAAATTCAATGATAAATTGGACTAATCTTAATTTTTGGGGAAGAGTTTCAGGTCCTTTCTTATTTTCCTCTTAAAGATTTTCTCGTGAGATGTTACGCCAGGTGTAGTCTTTGTTGGTAAATGACTGTGGGGTTTAGTCTCCCCCCATATATAAGCCCCTTTTTTCATGTTTTTCCCGTTATAGTTCCTTGATAATGTGAGGGGAGTCACGAAAACGCTTGGGAAATTTTTCTATTTTTTATATGGTTTTTTTGCATATTTTGATATCACCTGTTTATTGGGTCTTTTTGCATATATATATATATATATATATATATATATATATATATATATAAAATATATATATATATATAAAATATATAATATATAAAATATATATATAATATTAAAATATATTATAATATATAAAATATTATATATATATAATATATATATAAAAATATATATATTATATATTATATATATATAATATATATATATATATATATATATATATATATAATATATATATATTTTATATATATATATAAAATATATATATTTTATATATATATATATATATATAAAATATATATATTTATATATATTATATATATTAAAATATATATAATTTTATATATATTATATATATAAAATATATATATTTTAAAATATATATTATATATTTTATATATATATATATATATATATATATATATATATATATATATATATATATATATATATATATATATATATATATATATAAAATATATATATAATATAAAATATATATATATAATATATATATATATATAATATATATATATATATAATATATATATATATATAATATATTTTAATATATATATATATATAATATAAAATATATATATATATATAAAATAAAAATTATATAATATATATAAATATATAATATATATATATATATATATATATATATATATTATATATATATATATATATATATATATGTCAAGGGTTTAACTGTTCTAAAACCAAAGGGGATCAAGACACAATGAGGTCAACAAATCAAAGAAAACCCTTTTCGCTCAGCTGGATCCCCGGAGAGGGGAGCCCCACCGGGCACCCAACAACCCCACAACCCAGCAAACCCCCCCGACGGGATCACCATCTACCCTTGGAAGAAGGGGCAAGCTCTTTGGGATGGGATTTACCTGCGTGTCCACTGGCTGACACCTACATCCCTCACAGTGTTGGGCGACAGGGGGAGGGTGTGCGCCCGAGGGGGGGCAAAATCGGCAAGTAAAGGGGCATAAGCCAACAGTATAAATTTGTCCCAGTGGGATCAGAGGGCCCGGGAGCGTGGGGAAAAAATGCAACACGTTTTTAAAGGCTGGGTTCCAGACTCATCGACACCACCAGGGGCCCCAAGGGGGAGCCACGTTCATGTTCCCGCGCCCCCAGGGGGCCCTCCCGAGGGGGAAAGCTGCCCCTCTGGCCTCCGGGTTTTCGGAGGAGCTGGGGGGGATTCATAATCTTTTTTACATATTTCCATTGTATTATTTTTCATGTTTTTGTTTTATAAATGTATTCTGTCTATTAATAAACAAATATGTTAAAAAAAAAAAAAATATATATATATATATATATATATATATATATATATATATATATATATATATATATATTATATATATATATATATATTTATATATATATTTATATTTATTTATTTATACTTACCTTTATTGAAGAGTTGGAGGGATCTGGAAAATAGGGATGGGTAGTGGGGCAGGGTGTTAGTGGTTGGGAAAGGGAAACCCCTCCGGACCCCAGGTAACAAATCCCTCTCTGGGGTTACTTCCCTTTTTTTTTTTGTGAAGGCCTGACCCCCCTGCGTGCCTGCCCACCCCTGCGTGCCTGCCACCCCTGCGTGCCTGCCACATCCCCCCGCGTGCCTGCCACACTCCCTGGGTGCCCCCTCCCCCAATGCCCCACTCCCTGAAAGTACTACTGGGGGGGCCACTAGGAAGCTTCTTAGGACCCCCTGGTGACAAAAAGTATTGTGAATGTTTAAAAAAGCGGGTGGGGGGGTTTTTCCTCAATGGTAAAAAAACCTTTACTGGCGGGCGTTCTTTTGCAGGGCGGGGCAGGGGGGACAGGGCCCAATACGTTACGAAACCCCGAAACCTTTAAAACAGAAATCGGGAAAAATTACGGGAAAAACGATTTTTACGATATATTTCCTTGATTGGGGGTCCCCTGTAAAATTAAACAGGCTCCAAAAACGAAACAGGGGCCCCCCCCCATTCGGGGGTTAATCCTTCCCGGGCTGGGGTTTTCAACCCCCAAATGTTTGAATGGGGATTTAATTTTCCCCTAAGAAATAAAAGGAAAACAATTAATCCGTTCCGCTGTCAGGAAACAACAAAATAGTACTTCACTATCTTTTTTTTTTTTTATTTACTAAGTAAGTACATGGTATTAACCCAGCTGACATCATTTACATACTCTATATAGAAACCTTTTTTATGCTGAGCATTTTCGGGCAGATTAGGTCAGTGTCCTAGGGTTACACTCCCCCAGCGAATAAAACCCAGGTACCCATTTTACTGATGGGAACATAGACAACAGGGGTAAAAAAAACCCCCAATGTTTCTGCCCTGGCTGGGAATCGAACCCAGGCCCCCCGCCTCCCCCCCCCCTGCCTCTACTTCCACTGCCTCTCCACCACCCCCTCCCACCACCACTCCTTTTACCACCCTGCCCTCCACCCTGCCTCTACCACCACTTCCTCCACCCCCACTGCCCTCCCACCACTGCCTCTACCACCCCGCCTCTACCACTGCCTTCACCACTGCCTCACACTTAATAAACAAACTCCAAACAATTATAATTAAGCGTGAAATTTTCCGAGGGACGTGCAGGGTATTGTTCTTCGAGTGAAAAAACAATGCGGGACTGGCTCTCCAAGCGCCGGGGTTGGACAGGTGATGGACCCCTTGTTGAACCGTGATATTTTGCCCCGCATGATGATATCGATTTTCTTTTTCCCTTGGATTTGTTCGACTGCTAAACCGTTCGAAAAAGGGGGAGGCCCCATGTATACGACCGAAACAGTCAAAGGGTTAACCCGACCCAGGGGTGAAAAAAACCAATTCAACAAAAACTGAAGCAATTTTTCCCCCATAAAAAATTTGAAAAACCCAATTAACCCTTCCCAAAACCCCCAAAAATATTAAAAAAAAATATATTTTAAAAGAGAATTACTATAGTTTTAGGGTAAAAAAATGAGAAATAAATATAAATTACTAATAAAATGGATAAATGAACATTTAAAAACTCTTACCTTTATTGAAGACTTGTTGGCGATGGAAAAACGGCGAGGAGGGGAGGGGGGAGGAGAGGTTATCTCTACCACCCCTACCACAGTCACCCACCCTCTACCACCATCACTACCCCCCTTTACCACCATCACTACCCCCCTTTACCACCATCACTACCACCCTTTTACCACCATCACTACCACCCTCTACCACAGTCACTACCACCCTAACCACCCATCACTCCCCCCCTTTTCCCACAGTCACTACCACCCTCTACCACAGTCACTCCCCCCTTTACCCCATCACTACCACCCTCTACCACCATCACTACCCCCCCCTTTTACCACCCTCTACCACCATCCCCACCACCCTCTACCACCATCACTACCACCCTCTACCACCATCACTACCCCCCTCTACCCCCAAATCACTACCGCCCTACCACCATCACTACCCCCCTCTCCCCACCATCACTACCGCCCTACCACCATCATTTCCAGCCCTCACCACCATCCCTCCCCCCTCTACCACCATCACTACCACCATCACTACCACCCTCTACCCCCAAATCACTACCACCCTCTACCACAGCCCTACCCCCCTCTACCACCATACTACCCCCCTCTACCACAGCCCTTTCCCCTCTCCCCCATCACTACCCCCTCTACCACCATCACTACCACCCTCTGCCACCATCACTACCACCCTCTCCACCATCCTACCACCCTACCACCTTCCCCCCCTCACCACCATCACTCCCCCCTCCCCCCTTCACTACCACCATCACTACCCCCCATCACTACCACCCTCTACCACCATCACTACCACCCTCTACCACCATCACCCCCACCCCCTACCACCATCACTCCCCCCTCTCCACCATCACTACCCCCTCTCCACCATCACTACCACCCTCTACCACCATCACTACCACCCTCTCCACCCTCTACCACCACCCTCCACCCTCTACCACCATCACTACCACCATCACTACCCCCTCTACCCCTTCCCTCCCCTCTCCACCATCCCCACCACCCTCTACCACCATCACTACCACCACCCACTATCACCATCACTACCACCATCACTACCACCCTCCCCCCAACTACCACCCCCTACCACCATCACTCCACCCTCTCCACCACTACCACCCCTCCACCATCCTACCCCCCTCTACCACAGTCACTACCCCCCTCTACCCCTCACTACCACCCCCCTACCACCATCACTACCACCCTCTACCACCATCACTACCACCCTCACCACCATCACTACCACCCCAAAAAAACCATCACTCCACCCTCCCCCCTATCACTACCACCCCCCCAACCCACTACCACCACCCTACCACCATCCCCTCCCCTCTACCACCATCACTACCACCCTCTACCACCATTTTTTCCCCCTCACCACCATCACTCCAATCACTACCACCCTTTTACCACCCTCTACCACCATCATACCCCCCTCCACCATTACTACCCCCCTTTACCACAGTCACTCCCCCCTCTACCACAGTCACTCCCCCCCTACCACCACCACTACCCCCCCTCCCCCCTTCACTACCACCATCCTCCACCATCACTACCCCCCTTTTACCACCATCACTACCGCCCTCTACCACCATCACTCCCCCCTCTCCACCATCCTACCACCATCACTACCACCCTCTACCACCATCACTACCCCCTCCCAAGTCACTACCACCACCCTCTACTACCATCACTACCACCCCCCTCTACCACCATCACTCCACCCTCTCCACCATCACTCCCCCTTCTACCACCATCACTCCAAACCCCCTACCACCACCCTCCACCCTCTACCACCACCCACTACCCCCCCTCCCCATCCTCCCCCTTCCCACCATCACTACCACCCTCTCCACCCTCTCCACCATCACTACCCCCCTTTACCACCATCACTACCACTATCTCCCAAATCACTACCCCCCTCCCACCACCCCCTCCACCCTCCACCATCACTACCACCCCCCCACCACCATCCCCACCACCCTCTACCACCATCACTACCACCATCACTACCACCCTACCACCATCACTACCCCCCTTTACCACCATCACTACCACCATCACTCCCCCCTCTCCACCATTTTTTCCACCCCCCTACCAACCCCACTCCACCCTCTACCACCATCACTACCACCCTCACCACCATCACTCCCACCTTCTCCACCATCACTACCACCCTCTACCACCATCCCCACCACCCTCTCCCACCATCACTCCCCCCTCCCCCCTTCACCCACCCTCTCCACCATCACCCCACCCTCTACCACCCATCACTACCCCCCTTTACCACCATCACTACCCCCCTTTACCACCATCACTACCACCCTTTTTTTGAATTCTATCGTGTTTCCCCTTTTTTATAAAAGGGGTTGGCCCCATGTTGGCTTTTTAGCAGTCCCTCAATAAAAAAACAGAAAAAAAATGGTTAAATAAAATTTTTCTTTTTGGAACACGCAGGGTAATGTTACTCCACAAGAAACAAAAGCCAAACTGACTCAGAAGGGGGTGGGTGGGAGGTTTTTTGGCGCGGACAGGTGGACACGTTCAGTAGGGTTAGACGAAATTCAGGGGAGGAGCGAAAACGGGGACAATTTTTTGGGCGAAGAAGTCATCAATAACTGGATTGATATAACGGGGGCAAAACAAAAAACCAGGTTTCACTGTACTATAGCCACCATCAACTAAAAAAAAAATTTTAAAAATTTTTTAAAAACTAAAATTGTCTCAATCTCTTTTATTATAAAATATAATTCTGTAACTTTTTTTAATTTAATTACAGTACTGTGAAACCCTACTACCTCTGTTGATATATAATAAAACATGTTAAATTTCCCGAATCAACTATGATGCTTTTTTTTTTTTAACAAGGGGCCCCGTTCCCACCGGGGCAGGGTGCCCCAAAAAGAAAGAAAACCCCCAAAAAGGGGGAATACTTTCATCATCATTAAACACTTTCACCACACTCATACATAATCACTGCCCCTTTTGGAAAAAGGGGCCGGGTCCACACCCGGGAGAAAAAATCCCCCCCACTTCACTCCCAGACCCCCCCCTTTAACCCTTTGACTGTCGGAGGCCCCATTCTGAAACTGTCATTCTATGTCGAAAAATTTTTGGGAAAAAAAAAATAAATTATTTTCTTTATGAAATGATAGAGAATCTTTTCCCGATTGTAATAAAAAAATTTTTAAAATTTGTTTTAAATTTAAAAATTTTTCAAATTTGCGATGTCAGCACATATACGCATCGGCGATTTCCCCAATTTTGGGAGTCCTATTTTAGGTCAATTCCATTCTTACAGTTCCACCAAACTCATAGTTATTTCTTTAGAACTCCATTTGTTCTATGATTGAGTATACAAGAAACCAAATTTACCAATTTCAACTACCCAAAAAAATGGTCAGAAATTGGCAATTTCGAATTTCATGCAAAATAAAAAAGATGTCAATTTCAAAACGGGGTCTAGAATAAACAATGCAGACATTCATGACACTAAAATAAGATGTTATCTGTTCAGTAGTCACATTTTTTGGGCCCCTTTATATTACTCTTGCTTTCTATTTTGATTTTTTTCAAAAAAAAAAATTTATTGTTATGCAGACTATTTTATTGAAAAACGGTATAAATAATATTTTGGCACTTGTAAAAGAATATTAGACCACCATTTGGGTGTGTTTTGGGATGAGTGGCATGATTGTTTATTTTTGAACATTGGAAAAAATCGAACATTTCCGCTAATTTGAGCTCAATTTCAAAAAGGGGTTTTAAAAATCATAAAACCCCTAATCAAAATTCTCTTTTTTGTAATATTTTTTAAATTCCTACCCAAAATGAGACCCCCAAAAAGAGAATAAAACCCCAAAATAATGGAAAAATACCCTCAAAGCCCTTTTATTAAAAACACATGGTGAAAATAGATTTTGGGAAGTGGGTAAAATCCCCCGATTCGTCAGTGTCATAGATACCGAAACCGAAAGCAAAATTTTTGTTTTTTTCATAAAACCATAATTTTGGTGGCGTTATAAAGGAAATTCTCTATCATTTAAAAAAAAAAATTAAATTTTTTTTTTCCAAAAAAAGTTTCGACCCCGGGAAAACTTTCCTGAAAAGGCCTTTCCCCCCAAAGGGTTTTAATAAAAAAACTGTTTCTTTTTTTTCCCATTTGCACTGTGTGCTGCAGGATTTGTCTTATGTGGTGCAAAATTTTACCACATAGATATATTCTCCCCATATCTAGGCCCAAATTTATCGTTTAAAAAGCTTACGGGTGAGCTGAGCTTATGACGTAGAACTACGGTTTGGACCCAGAACTCAAAGCCGTAGAACTACGGAAACGGCCCCTAAAAGGGTTAAAAAAAAATACCAGCTACCCCAACACTATATCCCTCCCTGTTTTTAACATTTCTGTCATGGAATGCCTTCAGTTCCAGCTGCTTTAATCCCTTTCATTCTACAAATGCCTCCCCCTCCCCACACTCACAACCTGCCTTCTTCACTCCAAAAAGATGTTTCCCCTTTGATATAACATATTTAAAAAAATAAACATATATGAAAACATTTTGTAAATAAATTTGCTTGCATGTGGTATGTATTTTTCTGTCTACATAATTGTATTTACATTTAAAAAAATTGTCACTTAGGTATCATTTCAGCAAAAATTTTGTATATATGATTTAAAGAACACAAAAAAAAATTTAGTGTGATGAAGATGAAAACAAGGAACAGACTTCAAGACCTGGTTACCAAGAGGGAAACGGGGGTTGCCATTGAAAGGGAACATAAACCTTGCTTCTTCCATGGTTTTTTAATTTTTTTTTTTTTATTATTAACACTTTGGGCCGTTTCCAACCAAGGCAGGGGGGCCCCGGGAAAAAGAAAAACACATTCTTCACTCAATCCCCTTCTTGCCAGAGGCGTGCTTACACTACAGCTAAAAAACTGCATTATTAACACCCTTCCTTCAGAGTCCCCCCACTGTATTTCCCCCATCTCCGGGAATCAAGTCCGGCCTTTTGGGTTTTTTTTTTGAAACCCTTCATAAAATGTTAACTTGTTTTAAAAAACATAATCAACTCCTAAAAACCATTTGTCTTCATTTTTCTTCCCACGCTTTCTGGAAGTCCCAAACCCCTCGCGCCAAAACCTCCTTTACCCCCCCTCCAACCTTTTTTAAAACGGGCCCCCACCCTGGGTTTTCCCCCCACTACAGTTTTACCCCTCTCCCGACATTCTATTTTTTTCCATCCCCCTATATGTCCAAACCATTTTCCCCAAAAACCCTCCTCGGGGTCTCTGTAATTGTTTGGTAATCCCACCCCTCCCCTTCCAAAAATACATTTCTGCATTATATTCCCCCACACATTTCCCTCAGACAAGACCCCTCTCCACTGCCTCCAGCCTTTTTCCGTTTCAACATTCACAACCCATGTCTCACACCCATACAAAGTTTGGGGATAACTATACTCTCATACATTCCCCTTTTCTTTCATGAATGGGGCCCTTTCTGGGTCCTCAGTCACCACCACCTTTTCCCTCATTAATTTTTGATTCACCCCATCTGTGGTAATTTTACAGATTACCACAGTCAAACATCAGCCACTTTTGGTGAAAACTAGGGAAAACCCGATAATCGATTCACGCCTTAACAAAAATCATTTGCTGCTCACAGGGGGATTTCAACAAAATCTCCCAAATGACCCAAAACCCGAGGGAACTGAATTCACAAACACTATGAGCAACTGCTTGTTACTACCAACAAATATCAAAACCTACAAAAAAATTTGATAAAGCCTCGTTACTAGATCACATCTGGACTAACACAATATCCCCTCTAAAATCAGGCATAATCCAAAAAACCCCGAAACCCCTACCCACCTTTCTCATAACTAACCTAGGCAATCTGCCCCCAAAAATTTAAAAATTCCCTTCAACCCCATTGAGTCTGCTGTTTAAAAATTTTTTATCAGCTATATAACATTGACTGGCTTAATGAACTGGAAACACATTCAGATATAAGAATGCATCAAAAAACTTTCTTAAAAAAAAACCCACCCCTATAACAGACATTTCCCGAAAAAAAAATAAACAGATCACAGCTAAGAGACTTTAAAAATCCCCCGGCTAACACCCAGCATCCTTAAATCTATAAAAAAAAAAAGGCACCAAATGAAAAAAAATATGAAGGGGTCTAATAACCAGAGAACAAAACCAAAAGCCATCATCAATCCTTACCAGCCTGATAAGAAGGTCCAAAAAATATTATGAGAACAGACTCCCGACCGTGGGGGGATATGAAAAAAACCTGGAAAAACCCCATCTACAATTCTAGGGAAAAAAAAAAGATATCCCCCCCAACAATACCATCAAAATTATCAAAAAGGCGAACCCCCCACCCCCACCAACTGAGACAGCAAACGAAATTAATGTTTTTTTCCACCATAGGAAAGAATCTAGGAGTAAAAAACCCAAGCTCGAACACTCGTCCAACAGACTACCTCACCAACACCACCCAGATACAATTTTTTCCAGCTCCTACCAACTCACTTGGGAAAATTCCTCCCTAATCAACAACCCCCAAAAACAAAACGGGGACATAAACAAACCCCTTTTTTAAAAAAAGCTACACATGTACTGTCACCAATTATAGCAGCATTATTCAATAAATCCATTGAATCTTCTACCTTCCCCCTCAATTTAAAATAGCTAAGGGGCACCCCCTCCCCAAAAGGGGGTGACCAAACTGACCTTTAACAATTTGCCAAAAACTCAAATTTTCCACTGCTTTCTAAAAAACTTAAAAAAGATGCTATAACACACATGTTTGAGTTAATATCAACCCCCACTTTGAGAAGAAAAAAGTTCCGCTGGGAATTTTTTCATAGACCTACGCAAAACATTTGATACAATTGAAATGATTTATTGCTCACAAAATTAGGGACTATGGATGGGGGCACCCCCTACCTAAAATGGGACCAAACAACAGAAAATAGTAGGTCACAAATGGGGGAGAACTCTTCCACACAACCAAAAACGGGAGGTGTCCCCCAAAGGGAGTGTCCTGGGGAAAATCCCATTCCCTTTTTCATAAACGACCCAAGCATCACCAATTCTCAAACCCATTTTGTTTGCAGATAAAAATATGTCTTCTTTTCCCCCAAAACCCGTCATACTAGCCAACACAGTTAATGCCCAATTACAGAAAATATTCATGGATGATGACAAAAAAAGCCTCTCAATCGGACCAAAATTTCTTCAATTTTAGTTTGAAACAAAACTAAAATTTCCCCTTTAAAAAACGTAAAGGGTTTACCCATCCAATTTACAAGGGGAAAAATTCCAGGTCCCCCTTGGTGTCTTAAAATTTCCCCCCAAAACAAATTTTTAAGAAAATCTCAAGGGGAGGTTTTTATCTTTATCTTTTTATTTCCACAACCAAATCAATTTGGGGCCCCTTTTCATTCTCCATCTACCCCATCTCCCTATGGGAAACTGTGGGAACAACATTAAAAACCTTTGCCCCCTTTCCCAAAAAAGGCGCAGCCAAAGGTGAAACCCCAAAAAACCCCCAGGCGGGAAATCCCCTCCTTTTGGGGCCTTTAAAAATACCGCCAAAAAATTTTTTTTTATTCTTTCCTTCTCAAATAAAACTGCAATATCCCCTCCGCTCAGAAATTTTTTAAAAAATTTAATTGGTCCCCACCCTAAAAGGCCGATCCCTTTTTCATTTTTTCCAAATCCCCAAATTAACCCAAAGTAAAAAATTTTATGAAAAAAGGGCCCCGAACTGGAAATTTATTTCCCTAAAAATTTTTGTTCCCTTTTGGGAAAATCCCTTCCAAAAACTCTTTAAAAATCTCTTTTTTTCTTACTCTATGTAACCCAAAACCCAAACCCCCTAATTTAATTTCTAAGATAATCTTTTGATATGTTTCTCCTCCTTAAAACCTTTTGAATTTTATTATTTTGTAAAAAATGCAAAATCATTTTCTTAATTTTTAAAAAAAATATATAACGGAAAAATAAATTTTTATATTTTATTATACTGGGATGGGATCCTTGTAAAAAAGAAATAAAATTACAATTGGTTAAACTCCCAAAAATTTCTTTTTTGTCTTTTAAAATTTTTTTAATCAATTTAATTTAAAAAAAACCCGGCAAAGAAAAAACTCAATCAATTTTTTTGATTAATTTTTGTGAAAAATCTTTAAATTTAAATCCCCCAATCCATGGCCTTTAGTGGCCCCTCATTTTTTTATAATTTCTTTCCAATGTGGTTTTTAACTAAAAAAATAAAAATTTAAAAATTTTATTTTTATTTAATTTTTATTATTATTATTATCCTTCCAAAACCCATCTGCTGACACAATCACTCCCAAATATTTTGAACACATTCCCCCCTCCATACCCCTCCTCCAATCGTATCCAATCTTCCGTTATCTAAATTTTTTTTTTTATCCTCATCCCTTTCCTTTTTTTTTATTCACTTTTAATTTCCTTTTTAAAACCTGTACCAAACTCATCCCCAAACCCCTGCAACTTCTCTTTCATAATCCCCAAAAACGTGTCATCAGCAAAGAGCAACTGTGACAACTCCCCCCTTTTAAAGGGTTCTTTATCTTTTTTTAAAACCCCCCACCTCTTGCCAATACTCAAGCATTTTACTTTCTTTCAACTCCATCATAAATATATTGAACAACTACGGTTTTACATCACACACCCGTCTGGGCCTACTTTTACTTGGAAATAATTTCCCCCTGCCCATACTGTAACCCCAGGGCCCCATATCTTGTAAAAAATTTTCACCCTTTCAAAACCTACCTCCTATTCCATAAAATTGCAACATCCCACATTGCCTCCCTATCCACCCTATCTTTTGCCTTTTTCCCAAAACCATAAAAAGCCACAAACACCTCTTTTCCCTTATCTAAATATTGTTCACCTATTTTCACTCCAAAACACTTGGTCCCCACACCCCCCACCCCCTTTTTTTAAAGCCTCCCCTTTTTCATCTGCCATTTTGGTTTCGTCTTATTCCTAATTGTTTTAATAATAACTCTACCCTACACTTTCCAAATTTTAATAAAGACGTATTCCCTTAGAATTTTTACACTCTTTTTTTTCCCTTGCCTTTTTACAAAGGAACTATGCATGCCCCTGCCACTCCTTTGGTACCTTACCCTCTTCCCTACATTTATTAAATAAAAACACTAACCACTTCCCAAAACTATATCCCCCCACCTTTTTTTCTATCTTTATCCCCTCCCAAACCCAGCTGCTTTACCCTTTTTATTCTACTCACTGCCCCACCAATTTCCCCCCCACTCACAACAGTTCTTCCTCACACCTATAAGATGTTATTCCTTCTTGCCATTATCATCCTCAGTCTTCCCAAAACATTTTTTTCCTTTTTCACCTCCCAAAATAATCTAATTTATCCCAGTTGGTAGGTATTTTTTATAAATCAATATATTAAAATTGCAAAACAAAAAACATTTCCCCCTATACTCATCTAATTTTTTTTTGAAATTTGTTAGTTTTTTTAACATTTTTTACAGTGCAGCAGGGCAGGGTTAGTAGGTCATGGAGTGCAACGGGGGTGGGTGGGGAGGGATAGAGGGTAGCAAGAGATTGGGGGTGGCTTCCCGTGAAAAGGGCATCAGGGTTTTGCAGTAAATCAGTTGCTGCAAAAAGCCCTTAGGAAATCTGGGGGGGCCCCTGGAAAGGGGAAAGGGGAAAATAAGGGCAGTAGAATGGTTACAACGTTGGAGGTCAATTTTGCATGCCCGTTGATGGGGGCAGTCCAAAAAGAATATGACTAACAGTAATTGGAACCTGACAATTCTACAGGGGGGAAAGGGGACCTCCCCCATGAGATACCCATGAGTATGGCGTTTTGTGGCCAAAAGGAAAGGAGGGGGGGAGTGGGCCCCCCCAACCCCGACTTTATGCCCGAAAAATAAAAACCCCCAATAAAAAAAAATTTGGTTTAATAGAATGTAATTTGTTATAAAACAGACGACCAACATTGCCCCCAAAAGGGTGGGAGGTAGGTAGCAATTACAGAAAAAATAGTCTGTGAATGGAACCCCCTTATATGAAACTGGGAGGTCATTTTGCTGATTGAACAAATTTCCCTTTTGTTCATTGCCCTGCATCAAATGCCCGGGGCCCCAAAAAAAAATATTTTTGTTCTTGTGGAGATTGGGAAAACCCAAGGGGGGAAAAGGGGAACCCGGGGGTTGGGGGTATCAAATTTTTTTTAAAGCCTTTTAAAATGGGGGACTGAAAAAATTTTAAAAAAGGTGGCAGGCAAGGAAAAGGGGTAAAAGGGAAGAATGGCATAAAAAACCATAAAAATTGGGGGGGAAAAAAGGCCCCCTTTTTGTCCGCAAACACTTAATCGGAATTTAAAAGGGCTTGGAACGATCGGTGCCCGGTCGGGAAAAGATGGGGAAATGGTTTGGGAAAAGGGGGCGGGCCACCGTGGGCAGTTGGGTTTTTCCCTTGGCAGTGAGAAAAAACAGAAACCGTCAGAACTTCACAAGGGGGGGGGGTAAAGTGAAATTAAAGAACATAGGTGGTTTGAAGGGGGAAAACAAAAGAATTTGGGGAAAAAGAAAAAAGGGGAGGGGAAAAAAAGGGTGATAAAAATAAAAAACGCCCAAAAACTTTCGGGTTTTTTACCCTATACATAATGGAAGGATTGATGGGCGGGAAAAGGGAAAATAATTAAAAAAATGACTTTAAAGGCCCCAGGGGGCCCAAGGGGATGGAATATTCCCCTCTGCATAGAGGTTTCCCCAACCCGGGGGAAGGCAAAAAACCCCGGGGGCATGTAATCAATGGGGAGGGGTTTTGGGGGAAGGGTTTAAAAAAAATTTTGGGGGGGGAACTGAATATACATTTTCTAATCCCTTTTGAGTTTGGAAAAAGGGGTGAATGTGTTGAAGGAGGTTTTGTTTTCACCCCCCTGAAAGATGACCCCGGGGGTTTTTTAAATTGGGGGGTTCAGCCCGGGATGAAAATTTTCCCCTTTAAAAAAAGGAAAGTGGGGGTTTGGGGGAAAATTGAGGGGGCAGACAGAAACCCGAGAAACCGGGGCCTCCCAGGGATGGACCCTTTTATAGAAAAATACAGTGGATGATCAGGGGACGACAAACCCCTCTATTTAAAAAAATTTTGGGGGGGTTTTTGGTTTTAAAAAAATTTTAAAACCCATGAGAGTGGCCCTTTTAAAACACAGTTGACTGCATGCGGGAGAGAAACTGCAATGTGGTGACAGTCACCCCCAAAATAGAAAAGTCATAAACATGATGGGCCCAAATATTAGATGGGAAAAATAGATGCCAGATCATTTATAGCAAGGAGAAAAGTGGTAGATTGCCTTGGAGGCCTAAGGAGTGGGGCCCGGGCCAAGATTTTTATACCTAAGTTGTGTCATATGCCTTCTCAAGGTCAAAAAGGGGGAAAAACTGAGTGGTTATTGGCAAAGTCATTACAAACATATGTATCCAAGCGTAGTAAGGGGTCAATGGTAGAACGGCCCCACGAAAAACCATATTGACTAGGGGGAAAAGACTATTGTGTGTCTCTAAATACCACCCCAAATCTGTTACCACACGTTTCCTTTACCCTTTCAAACTGAAAAAGGAAGAGAATGGGATGAGATAGTGGGAGGCATCATATCCTGTACCCAGTTTGAAAGGGAGAACAATGGCAGATTTCCCCAGTTTGGGAAGAAAATTCAAACCCAAAAAAGATTTTAAAGAGTCATAAGAAGACAACAAAATGAATGTTTTAGGCCCAGCTGCCGATGAGCGGCAAGCAGAGTGTTTCCCCCAGTTCCAGGGGAAGGGGGAAAGGAATTATAAGATTGGCCTGATAGAAGAAAGTTTAATGGCCCCTTTAAATCTCTGGCAGACTTGGAGGAAAGGGGATAGATGGAACCCCGAAGATACGGAAAAAATTTTCCAATGTGGGGGCAACAAGAGGGTTTTATAATGACACTGCAACCCAAAAAAATGGGGAGGTCAGGGGAGTATTTACCACTCACTTCATATTTTCCAGACTGAGTCATGGGGGAATCCGGGACAGTAAAACATAATCTGAGGGAAAAGGTCACAAAAAGGGAGAGGGAACTAAAGAAGCTTGGGAGAGGGCAGGAGAGGAAGCAACCTGGGAGGGGACAGAAGAGGAAGAAACTTGGGGGGGGCAGGGAAGGGGAAAAATAAAGGAGGAGGATAAACCCCCCACACTTGTAAAGCCAGCAAAAAGGGGAAAGGGAAAAAAAGGGCAGGTAAAAGGGGGGGGGGGAAAAGGGGATTTAAACAATGGAGATTTTTACCCGGGGAAAAAAGGGGGGTGCAAGGGGGGGGGAATGGGGCCCCTTTAGAACAAAAACCCGTGAGGAAAGGGGGAAAAGGTAAAAACAGAATGAGATGTTTAGGGGCCCCCCGAGTCCACGACAGACAAAAAAAAAAATTACGTAGAGAGGGAATGACCACAGAGGAGGCTGCGGAAGTTGGGACCCCAGAGGTGGGGGTCGTTTTAACCCCGAGAAAAAAAAATACGGGAAATCTCTCCTGCAGGAAAAATGAGAGACCCCATAGAAAAAGGGGAAATTTTTTTCCCCCCCCCCTTTGGGGAGAAAAAACCCCCCCCCAAAATTTTGAAATTTAAAAATTTTAAAAGAGAAGATGGGTATCATGACAATTAAAGGAAAGGGGGGGGGGGACTCAAGAAAAAAGGGTTTGGGGGCCGGCACCACAGACTAGGCATTCGGCCATGGACCTGCAATTTTTCCCCGCTGGACCCCCAAAAAACCCAGTAATTTCTATGTTTTTTTAGGTGTGGGGTCACCTTTCGAACTTGTAAACTGTGTACCACAATACATTTTAAAATGAGGGGGGGACGACAGTCAAAAGGGAAAATGAGCTAAGAAGGGATTTCCCACCCAGCGGGGGGACATAAGTCTCTATTTTTAGGGATTGGGGGTTTTGGGGCCCCGTTTTTAAAATGTCACCCCAAAGGGGCTAAATGGTATGATAAAATTTAAGTACCACTAAAAGGGGAAATTAGAGGAAATTTATGTTTTTAAAAAATTTTAAAAGGGAAAAGGGAATTTTTTAAAGAGAAAGATCAACAGTTTACTAGCATTCGGGGACCCCTAGGGTTTTACCCCCTTGAGAACATAAAAAAATATGCCCCACCAACGGGTTTGGGGGGAGCCCCCCAAACGGGAAAAAGGGAAAAGGGGGAGGAGGAAAAGCCCCCAAAAATAAAACCTTTTCCCCGGAGGGGGGCAAAGGTAAGGGGAGGAGTGTTTTTGGGGCCTTTTTTTTTTAAAAAAGAGGGGGGGAAGAAGTTTCATCAGGTAACAGTCTTGGGCATTTAGGTGTGGGCCCGGGGAAACGGTCTGACGTGGGGAAGGCCACACAAAAAATTTCCACACCGTGAGGGAAAAGGGAAAAACCTTTCCCCCAAAAAAGTGTGGAGGCGATGTATCAAAGGAGTCATTTTTAACCCCCCCCCCCGGGGGCAGGTGACGAAATGGTACCAGCAGGAGGTACAGGGGCATTAGAAATGTCCAAAGAGTGGTCAAATAATGAAAAAAAGGGGCCAGAACGGGGGGGAAATACGTTTTTGGGCCCCGGGGGGAGTAGGTTCGGGGGGAAAACCCATTTTTATGTCACTTTTTTTTTTTTGTTTTTTGAAAAAAAAAAAAAAAGGGGGTTTTTTGGGAAAAAAAAGGCTGAAAACCCCCCCCCCAAAGAACCCAGATTTAAAAAAGTGATGCAGCAGGGAAAACCCCCATCCCCCCTTCAGCCAGTAAAAAATGGGGGGGCCCCTCACATCCGCCGAGCCACCTTGGTTAAAAAAAGGGGAAGGGGTGGCTGGACCCCCCCCAAAAAGCATCCCCCCCGAATCCGGGGCACCCCCAAAAAGATACCCCCCCCACCTGAAAGATCCCAAAGCCACCCACCGGGAGACTGGGGGGGGGGGGGGGCACCCCCAAAGGGGACCCCGATTCCACAAAAATTACACCACTGCCAAGTACCCCAACAAAAAGATGGACCAGGGGGCCCGTCCCCACCTAGGAACTGAATGCCTGTGGGGGGGGAAATTTTAAAAAAGGGTGAAAAAAGGAAGGGGATTGGGGAGGTGAGGAGGAAAGGGGGATGGAGAGGATGGGGTTGGGAAGGGAGATTTTGGGGGAATTTTGGTTTTCTGAGGAGGGAAAACCCAAAAGGGTTAATTCCCCAGACCAAGAGCCTCTTCACCACATCAAGCAATAAGCTTTGGTAATTCTATTTGTCACAAAAACCCCACTAAACCCCCCCTTTCTACCATGTATTTATCCAACCCAAATTTGAAACTACCCAAGGTTTTAGCTTTTGATAACTCTACTGGGGGGTGTTCCACTCCCTCAACTACCCTATTTCCCAAAACCCGTACCCATATCCTTTTTAAATCTAAACTTTTCTAATTTAATCCATTATTTGGGGTTTTCTCTAGGGATATCCAAAAAAACCCTTTTGCAAGGGTTGGTAAGTCAAGAACATAAGAATAATATGTATTACAGATTTTTTTTTAAAAAAAACTTCTGTTTACAATCCAGAACCAAAAAGTTTTAATAAAAAATGTCCTAGTGTCTGATCACGTGTCATTTTAAACCAATTTGTCGGTATCAAACAAGGTTCTTTCCATTAAAGGGTTTTATTCCCTTTTGTTTTTTTGTAAAAAGGCCTATCAACTCTATTACAGGGTTAACCAACCTCAACAAGATATACAGTGGGCCCTCGGTTTTCAGCATCTCCCAAAATCGAACATTTATTTAAAAGTATTTTTGTAAGTGCTGTTGCAAGGTTTTTTGGGGGGCTGAAAGACTAACCTACGTGACATTATTTCTTAAGGAAGTAAATTCGTTTTTGGCACTTGAGCAGCATTCTGGGGAAAAAAAATTTTTCCAAAACCAGGGGCCACTTAAGTGGACCCCCTTAAAAGGGTTGTTCCCAAGCGAAAATTTGGGAATGTATTTTTTTAAATGGGTTTTTTAAGTATATTTTTAGGGGTCTAAACAGACTAACCAATTTTCATTATTCTTTGGGGGTTTAAATTTTTCGAAAAAGGATTTAACAGATTTTGGGGGGAATTATGGCTGATAACCAGGGGATTTTACAACTTTCCATTTTTTCACTACTGTCCGTCTTCACATGACTTACTTTGTTGTAGCTAACAAAAGTTTAATTTAATTTTTTTCAGTGTTTTAAAGGGGAAAATCTAAGCATCATCCAAAACAGTGGACCCTCAGTTTTTTTTCCAGAATGCTGTTTGAGGGCAGTTTTCCAAACAATTTGCTCCCCATAAGGACGAATGAAACTAGATTAATGTTTTAACCCCAAAAATACACTTATAATTTTTTATTGGGGGGTTTAAAAACCTTGGGGGCCACTTATTCAAAAAAAATTTTTTTTACTGCCACTGGTTAAAATTTTCATTAATTTCCCCGAGATAGGAGGGCTTTTAATTTATTACCATTGAATTAAAAATTTTTAAAAGATTAATTTAAAATTTTTTTTTAAAATGCAACTAAAAAGTTTAGAGCAAGGGGGTAAAAACCCCCCTTTTTTTTAAATTACTAAATGTAAAAAAGAACTTAAATTTTTTTTTTTAAATTTTTTTTTTCCCAAAATTTAAAAAAAAAAATTTCATTTTTTTTTTTAGATCACCCCCCTTTTTGGGGGGAGACGACCAGTTGTTGAAAAAAAAATTTTGATTTTTTAAAAATAGTTGTTTCAAAATAAATTTAAGAAGACTAATATTAAACTAGAGTTTTTAAAAGGGGAAAGCATTAAAAGGGCCCCCCCCCGTTTAATCCCATTACCAGCTGAATTTATTCCCTTAAGAAAATAAAAATAGACTAGCCCTTTTTGGGGCCCCCAAAAAAACTCATAAAAGCTTTAAAAAAAAAACTTCTAAAAGGGCCTTTTTTGGGGGGGGCGAAAAGGGGGCCCCCCTGGTTTTGGGGGGATTTTGGACTCCAAAAAAAATGACACAATTGAAAAAAAACCATGGTACAGGGGGGGGGTCAAAACCCAGGCAAACCTAAAACCGGGGCCCAAGTCGGGAAAACCCCTTTGGGGCAGCTGGCTACAATAAGATTTATCCAGCTAGGTACTTTTTTACCATAACAGGTTAGGATAGTTCCCCCTATGACAAAAAAAATACGACTTGCCACAAGTTCAATCCCCAAAAATTTAAATGGTTTGTAGGTAATGTTTTTTTTTTCCTTTTGTTGTAAATTTTTTAAAATTTTTTGAGCTCTTGATTTGGTACCTAAAATTTTTTAAAAACTTTTTTTTTTTTTTTACTGTTTTAATTTATTTAAATCATTATATATCTTTGTTTCTTTTTTATTTTAGGAGTTTGCCCTGAGCTAAAGGGAAATAAACCTGAGAATGGGGCCCTGGAGTCTCACTTTGGGAAAAAAGCAAAAATACTTGGGTTTAAACTGGGTCTTCATTATGCTTAATTTCCTTGTAAAAACAGTCAACCCCCCTTTTTATGTTTAAAACCTTGGGGGCAACAAAAACCCAAACCTTTTTTCCCCCAAAAGAAATAAAAAAAAATTAAATTTTTCCCCTTCAAAAACCCCGGGGAAATTTGAAAAGGGGGGGCCCTTTAAAATAATTTACATGCAAAAATGAAACCAAAGGGACATTCCTTTTTGAAGACTGATGTTGGGGAGGGGGGGGGGGAGGGAAAAACCCCCAATTTTTGGAAGGTGAATCCTCCATAAGGACCCAGGACCAAGTCCCCCTCTGGGGTCCCCCTTTTTTTTTTTTCTAACCCCCCTAGGACTTTGTTTTTGGGGTCACTGCACCCCGGGGCACTAAAACCCCCAGGGGGTCGGGGGTTCCCTTTTTAAAATGTCCCAAAAGGGGGAAAAAATTTTTTTGGGGCAATTATGAGAAATTCAACTTTTTTTTCGGGGGGATTTTTTTTTAAAAAAGAAAAATTCATTCCATTTTTGAAAAAGCCCTAATCTTTGAAGAAGGCCCCTTTTCATCTCTCTTCCTCCTTCACTGAAGCAATTTTTCCCGACCCCTTTTTATTTTTCCCCTTTTAGTGGTTGATCTTCATTGTGGTCCTCCAACTTTTTCCACATCCTGGTACTCCCCAAAACCCCTGAAGCCCCCCCTGCCAAAAAACTTTCCACAACTTCCATAGGCTCCTCATTCACCCCAAAAAACCCTTAAAATCCCCCCACCACCACAATTTTCCCCCGGTTTTTCGTCCCCAAATCACCCCTGCCAAGCTTTATCTATAAGGTATGAAAGGGGAAAATATCGTGACCCTTTCCCCGAACTTTTTAGGGGCAGTGCAGTCATTGGCCATTAAAGACCTTGAAAATTGCTTTGGTGTACTTTTTTTTAAGGGGGAAAGACCTGCTGGTCCTTTAAAGAGAAAAGGGTGTTAGAAAAAAAACTTCACTGTTACAAATTTTAAACCTTTTTAAAAATTTTTTCCAAGTTGGGATGACAGGAGAATTGTCCATTACCAGAGGCACTTCAGCCCCAATTTTTTTTCCAAAGATATTTTTACACTGGGGAAAAAAACTTAATTTTAAAAAGGAAAATTTCCCCAGTGACCCATTCCTTTTTTTAGGGCTTCCACATCCCCCCAATTTACTCTTGTCAACACTTTTTTTTTAAAAATTTGGGGGTTTTTAGGATACAAGTAAGGTTTTTTTTAAACCCCAAGCTTAAAAACCCCAAAAAAGAGAGCCTTTTCTTTCTAGGTTTTTGTCCTGGCATTGCCTTTTCCTCCCGATGTAGGTCCTTGGCATTTTCTTTTTCCGGGGGGCCTTTTTTTCAAATTAAACACTTTTTGGGGGGAAATTTTTTAAAAAAATATTTTTTAAACTCACGACAAATTTTTCAGCCCTTTTTTAAATAACCCAAAACCCCCCCATTTTCAAAATGTGTTGGGGAATTTTCCCTTTTTTGAATTTTCAACCAGCCTTTGGGGGGCCTAAACCAAATCCCCGGGTTTTGGGATTTTCTTGAAAGATCGGTATGCAAACCCCCTTCTTTTTTTAAATTAATGACTACACAAAACTGTCACCCCCCCGGCCGTATCCACCCAACAAAATTCTTCCCCCAAAATTTTTTTTTGTTTTTTCTGTTTGTTATTTAATTCCCCCTTTCCAAAAATTTCTTCGGGGATTTTTTTTTTAGCCAAAGGAACCGATGGTTGTTTGGCCTTCTTGTTAAAAACCCCCCGTTTCCCAAAACACCACTATCAAAATTTTTTTTTTTTTTTTTTTATGGTGTTCCTCACTTTTTTTCCCAAATAAAAAGGGGCCCCTTTTCCCCCTAGCTTATTTTTTTTGTCACACACAAAACCCAAGGGGGCCCAAAAAAATGTTTTTAATAAATGTTTTGTTGAACCCTGGGGGAAAGTTCACTCAAATAAAAGTGCACCTTGAAAAAGTGGAGGGCGGGTTTGGCCCCTACCCTTTTTTTGGGGGGCCCGGTGGGGAAATTCCCAAACCCAACACAAAAAATAAACAAAAAAACTGCACGAAAAAGAAACAAAAAACGGGGGGGTTTACTGATATAAAAATTTGTAGCAAAAATTTGTGCTGTATTGTTCTTTATGCATTTTTTCTGCAATGTCTCATCTTTTGAAGCAAATTTTTAAGATGTCTGTATATTTTAACCTTCAGGGTCCTCCATTGATCTACGGCTTTAAAGCCAGGGTCCAAGCCGAGATCTATGCCAAAATTCAGCGGCTTCAATTTAGCGCAGAGGCTGGTAGACCTACAGTGGACCTCGGTTTTTGTGTTTAATCCGTCAGAGGGATCAACTAAAACTTTAATTCTATGGTGTTCTCTACTTTCTTTACCAGAGGACTGGCACTAGGAGCTTTCTTTGGGCCCATGGTGGCTTATTTAGCAGTCACACACAATAATCAAGGGCCAAAAACAATGGATTGTTAAGATATGTTTTGTATGAACTCGCAGGATAATGTTCACTCAACCAGAAACAATGCTACACTGCCTGAGAATGTGTGGGGAGGGGCTATTTGGACAGGTTCCATACCATGAACAAAATGGAGCCAATTACTGAAAACGGAGTTAATATTTCCACGAAAAAAGTGCCTGAAAACTGAAATTTCACCGAAATGGAGGGTCCACTGACAGTGCACAGTAAACAAAAAATCAGGTGCCTGCATGGCATTGTGGGAACGCCATCTCAGTACACTTTGTCCACCATGCCTTGCAGCAAGGACGCCTCACTCCCTGGCAAATTGACTCTCTTCCCAAGTGATAGTTCTAACACTGATGGAAGTGGATCTGAAGAGGAATTCTATGGTTTTGATCAATTTGTGACTGAAAGCAATGCTCAAGATATCGAAAATAGTGCTGAAAATCCTGACTACCCTCAACCTTTGACCTCGGTGCTGTGCATCTCAGCCACGTTCAGTTGTACCTCATCGCAAGAGAAAACTAATATTTTCACGTCCAGGCCTCGGATTTGAGTAATGGTGATTATAGTGATGTTGACTTTGATTTTATTGTTCTTGATGACCATTTGAGTAGTGATAGTGAGGAATCATATTCACCGTGAAGCGTAAGTTTATATGACGCTGCATGCGCTCGGGTAGTATTTATATACAATTCCAAGGGACGGAGTACATCCCGTAGCCCAACACCTGGAATAGACAGTGAAAATGATGATGGCTACAATTGGGGTCAGTAGATGGTGGTGGTATCACTGGCACGCAGCATGCGGCACCTGCCCAGGCTGGGACACAAGCGGTGTCTCAGCAGGTCTAGGACAAAGCGCATTTCATCCACCGCACCACAACCTGCACAATCACAACCAGCTTATGATATCCAGTACCCACCAGCAAACTGCATCTGATTGGCAGCAAAATCCCAATTTGCGGAATCCTGCCATCGTGTTCCTTGGAAACACTGCAAATGAACTGAATTCTTTGACCAGCATTGATGGAAAAATATTGTCAGGAAAGTACAGTGGACCCCAGTAACGAACACCCTGAAATCGTACAAGTATGTAAGTATAATATTGTAAGTGTATTTTGGGTCTGAAATGGACTAACTACTTGACATTATTTCTTAAGGAGTAAATTCGTTCGGTAATGGCACTTGAGCAGGCTTCTGAATGAATTTTGTTCGTTACGGGGTCCACTGTATCAAGTATTTTGATTACACCATGGCAAATACAATGATATCACATAGTGGAAGGAGATAACGGGCTGAAATGTATTTGTTTTTGAACAATAATCTTATGCCTCTTTCTATAAACATAATATAAATCATACTTTTCCACAGATGGGCTAATTTCTACCTTGGCCTTCAGTGAAATCATCCCAGTGAACAGATTTATCTTACTGTTATTATGTTGCACTTTCTGACAAACCAGGCCTGACAGAAATGACAGGTTACAAGATTAGAAATATTTTTATTATCTGAACAAAGTTCAACATGTACTTTTATCCATTCAAGAATTTTGTAATTGACAAGTCTTTTGATTTGCTCAGTGACTGCGTCAAGCAGTATAGTATACAGTGAATCCCATTTTCAACATAACCGTCCAGGAGTTGTTCTAAATCAAATGTTCGAAATCAAATCAATATTTCCATAAGAAATAATGAAATAAGTACACTAATTTGTTCCTGCTGTCATGAGGCATGACAAAAAGTACTTCACTGTGCTATTATCAACTGACAGCTTATTTATCTATCACAATTCATCTAATATGACATAATAAACAATATAAATAACATAAAAACCTGATATACACTCTAGAATGAATAAAATATGTATGTCATTACGAATGTAGTGGCGGGGAGGACGGTGGTGGCTGGCATTCTTGGTCAGCTATGACAACATCTTCCCATTCTTTCCTCCTTCAGATGTGTTAGTATAAGAGAAAACAGAGTTTGTAATGCTAACTGCATTAGATCACTTCTTTAATAAGAAAACCATAATGTACAAATGAGCAGGTATACATACACCATTTACATACCTTGCAGAAGATAGGCAGAGCGGCTTATGCTGTCAGGAGTTTATTTCGTTTCGTCCTTTTTCTATCGCTTAATCGCTACACTCTTAATGCTACACTTTGTCACTGAACTTAACTGCTTTAAACTCCACAACTTGCGCCTGTGCTGGCGTGCAGGAACACATTAAAATCACTAAGAGTGTGTTATTAGTCTTGAAGGTGCCATATTAATAATAATGATAATAACAATAATAATCACTGAGGCACATTAAAAATTATAATAATAGCACAATAATAATCACTCTGAGGCGTATAAAATGTTAATATAGACAGTTGGCTTAATCCATTTATGATATTTTCAAAATTATATAATAAACACGCTATGTAACATATAAACATATAAATTAACATAAATATGAGATGTTTTTCCAGTTGGCTTCATGAAGTGAACAGAATTCATTCGCGTCCAGGCTGGTAACAGCAACAGCAGCAACAACTGGTTTGTTTACAAAACTCGCGAACCTTCTACACACTCATTCTCTCTTGTTTATTCATTTAATCTTGTTTACTCACCTCTCACTCTACATTAAGACTGCCTCTACTGCTGCTTGCCTCTACCCCTGCCTGCCTCTACCGCTGCCTGCCTCTACCGCTGCCTGCCTCTACCGCTGCCTGCCTCTTCCGCTGCCTGCCTCTACCCCAGAAAGCCTCTACCACTGCCTGCCTCTACCCCTGCCTGCCTCTACCCCTGCTTGCCTCTACCCCTGCCTGCCTCTACCCCTGCCTGCCTCTACTGCTGCCTGCCTCTACCCCTGCCTGCCTCTACCCCTGCCTGCTTCTTCCACTATGTGCCTCTACCACTGCCTCTCTCTACCACTGCCTGCCTCTACCTCTGCCTGCCTCTACCCCTGCAAGCCTCTATCACTGCCTGCCTCTACCCCTGCCTGCCTCTACCCCTGCTTGCCTCTACCCCTGCCTGCCTCTACTGCTGCCTGCCTCTACCCCTGCATGCTTCTTCCACTACGTGCCTCTACCACTGCCTCTCTCTACCACTGCCTGCCTCTACCACAGCCTGCCTTTACCACTGCCTGCTTCTACCACTGCCTGTGAAATGTTTGGAAGAGCACGCAGGGTAATGTTCACTGAAGGATAAACAAAGCTAGACTGACTCATGAGCCTGTGCGGGCAGCACCTGGGTGGACAGGTCTGGTATGTACTTGTTCGAAACGCGGGACATGTTCAATTGGCGGGACAAAATTTGTTCTAAAAAAGTGTTCAAAATTCTGATTTGTTCGATTGCTGACTTGTTCGAAAATCGGGGTTCCACTGTACCTATCAAGAGGAAACACTGGTATAAAACTGTTTGTACTCTGACTGTGACAGTGGCCTGGTATTGGACATAAGTGTATACACGGAAGTAAAACATTGAAAGATACCAGGATGTTATTGGGTATCTCAGGTGACAGTGAGAACAATGATGGAACCATATCATGGTAAGGGGCATACATTATACAGTGGACCCCAGTTTTCGAGGGTGCGAAAATCGAGCAATTCAGATTCCAAGCCCAGCTTCAACGCAGGCACTTGTAGTGGTGAGGTGCAGGTGTTTGCTGCCAATGACATCATGGCATTAACGGTGGCATGACAAACGAGATGTCACATTGTTTACATCCATTCTTTTTTTTTTTTTTCAACAAGTCGGCCGTCTCCCACCGAGGCAGGGTGACCCAAAAAGAAAGAAAATCCCCAAAAGAAAATACTTTCATCATTCTACACTTTCACCTCACTCATACATAATCAATGTCTTTGCAGAGGAGCTCAGAATACGACAGTTTAGAAGTCCCTCCAAACTGCCAATATCCCAAACCCCTCCTTTAACCCCTTGGGGGTTGACAGGCCTTCTCGGAAAAGTGTTCCTGGGGTCAAAAATTTTTTGGAAAAAAAAAAATTTCTTATGAAATGATAGAGAATCTTTTTCCGATCATAACGCCACCAAAATTATGAAATTTGATCGAAAACTAACGGAATTATGCTTTCGCGAAGTTCGCGGTATCTACAGTGGAACCCCGGCTTACGATGTTATCACCTTACGTTATTTTCGGTAACCGATATTTATAACGTAAGAAATTTGTTTGTGGCTTACGATGTTTGCTTCGTTTACCGACATTCGTCCGGACCTGTCCGCTTGGCGCCCAGCTGAGCGCGCACTCCAGGGAGCGTCAGTGCTATTGTTTACAAGCGAGAGCGACCACCCACCCACACCCACGCATTCATACCAGTATATTGTCATTATTCCACTGCTGTTTTTAGTGCTTGCAACTGCTAAATAAGCTACCATGGGTCCAAGGAAAGATCCTAGTGCTAAGCCTGTGGCAAAGAGGAACAGAAATATATGTACGATAGAAGTGAAGAAGGAGATAATAGAAAAATATGAAAGTGGAGTGCGTATCAGTGAGCTAGCCAGGCTGTATGGTAAACCCTATTCTACCATCGCTACCATTGTGGATAAGAAATATTCAAGTAAAATCAAGGAAGCTGTTGTTGCAAAGGTGCATCTGTGATCACAAAACAGAGACCACAAGTGCTGGAAAATGTGGAAAGGTTGTTGTTGGTGTGGATCAACGAGAAACAGTTAGCAGGAGATACTGTTTCGGAGGGAATAATATGTGAAAAAGCAAGGCAGTTGCATGATGATCTCCTTAAGAAAATGCCTGCAACGAGTGCTGAAGCTGAAGTGAGCGAATTTAAAGCCAGCAGAGGCTGGTTTTACAAATTTAAGAATCGAAGTGGCATACATAGTGTTGTGAGGCATGGTGAGGGAGCCAGTTCTGACAAAGTGCGGCTGAAAATATGTTCCTGAATTCCAGGAGTACCTAGAGGCTGAACAATTCCTCCCCAACAAGTGTTTAATTGTGATGAAACAGGCCTGTTTTGGAAGAAAATGCCCAACAGGACCTACATTACTCAGGAGGAAAAGGCACAGCCAGGACATAAGCCTGAAAGACAGGCTAACGTTGATGCTTTGTGCCAATGCCAGTGGTGATTGCAAAGTGAAGCCTTTACTGGTGTATCTTTTGAAAATCCCGAGTGTTTGGCAGATGCGGTGTCAGCAAGTCTAACTTGTGTGTGATGTGGAAGTCTAACAAAAGGCTTGGGTCACAAAGGACATTTTCTTAGATTGGTTCAATGAAGTGTTTGGCCCCAGTGTGAAGAAATATCTATTGGACAATAATTTGCCACTTAAGTGCCTCCTGATAATGGACAATGCTCCTTGTCATCCTCCAAACTTGGTAGAGAAAATTGTGGAGGAGTTTAAATTCATCAAAGTGAAGTTCTTGCCCCTAATACCACTCCTCTCCTCCAGCCCATGGACCAGCAGGTCATTTCCAACTTTAAAAACTCTATACCAAAGCAATGTTTCAAAGTGCTTTGATGTGACCACAGACATGAACATAACCCTAAGAGAATTTTGGAAAACCATTTCCATATGCTGCATTGTGTACACCTTATAGGTAAGGCTTGGGAGGGAGTGACTACCAGGACTTTGAACTCTGCCTGGAGAAAATTGTGGCCAGACTGTGTCCTAGAGAGGGATTTTGAAGGTTTTGGGGCTGAGCCTCAGAACCCTGAGCCTGAGCCTGAGCCTGTTTTGGAAGAAATTGTGGAATTGGGCAAGTCTTTGGGGTTAGAGGTGAGTGGTGAGGATGTGGAACAGTTGGTGGAGGAGCACAAGGAAGAGCTAACCACTGAAGATCTGCAAGAGCTTCAAGAGCAACTGGAACAAGAGAGCAGAGGTCAGGACAATGGTTCAGAGGAGGAGGTGGAGGTGGAACAAAAATGGAAGAATGTGCCTTCTTCAAGGATTAGGAGATCTGTGCCAAATGGAGTGATGTGCAAGCATTTATGGATGAATATCACCCTAACCATGCTGTTGCAGGCCGTGCTGGCAACCTGTACAATGATACAGTGGTGTCATTTCAGGGATGTGTTAAAGAATTGCCAGACACAGATCTCCCTGGACAAATTTGTTGTTAGAAAGAGGTCTAGTGACTCTCAAGCTGGTCCTAGTGGCATTCAAAGAAAAAGGGAAGTAACCCCAGAAAAGAACTTACCACCTGCAGTGTTAATGGAAGGATTCCCTTCCAAACACTAGCATACTACTCCACCTTCTCCCCTCCTCCCGTCCTCCACACATCAACAACTCTTCAATAAATGTAAGTGACATGTTATTGTACAATATTTGCATGTATTTATGTATTCTTTATTAAATTGTGTATTATTTAATGTCCAAAAGTTCTAAAAAATATTTTATTTAACTACTTTTGGAAGTCTTGGACGGATTAAATTTATTTCCATTATTTCTTATGGGGAAAATTGATTCGTTTTACGATTGTTTCGCCTTAAAATATGCCCTCTCTGACGGATTAAAATCGTAAACCGAGGTACCACTGATATTGACGCATTGGCGATTTCACCCACTTCGAGCCCTATTTTCGACAAATTCCAATGTTTCAGTCTCCTAAAATTATAGCTATTTCGCTAGAACTCCATTTCTTCTATCGATAGAATACAAGAAACCGCCTATTCACCAATTTCATCTACCCAAAATAGTGGTCAGAAAATGGCAATTTTCCAATTTCACACAAATTTCAAACAATGCCAATTTCAAAATAGGGTCCAGAGTAAACAAGGCAGACATTCCTGGCACTAAAATAACATGTTTTCTGTTCATTAGCCACGTCTCCAGGCCCCTGTTCCATTACTTTTGCTTTCCATTTTGAATTTTTATTCTCACAAAAAATAGAAGATTTACTGTTATGTATACAACTGCATCATTGTAAAAATTATATAAATAATATCAGAGCACTTGTGCATGAATATAAGACTCGCCAGTTGATTGTATTGGACGCATGGTGTGATTTGTTTACTCTTGAACATCGTCAAAAATCGAACATTTTCGCTACTTTGAGCTCAATTTCAAGGTACTTGTCATTGTCATACCAATCAAAATCATCTCTATTTATGTAATATATCTTCCATTCTATCAAATGAGACCAGGAAAACGAGAATATATCAATAAATACCATACGAAAATCGACTGCAAAGTTGCTGTTTTAATCGAAAAAAACGGTCAGTTTTTTTTTTTCTCATTATTCAGTGTGTTCTGCAGGATTTTTTTTATACTGCGCACACTGACCACACAGACCCATTCTTTCATATGTATGCCTACCAGATGTTTTCTGCTTAAATTGAGGCCGCTAGAATTTGGGCGTACTAGTACGGCACCAACCCCTGCTTGTAAAACGTACTAGTACGGCACCGACCCCGAAAGTGTTAAAGTGCAGGCATTGTACTTCCCATTTCCAGGACTTAAGTCCAGCTAAATCAATTAACTGGTTTCCCTGAATCCCTTCACACAATATTACCCTGCTCACACTCCAACAGCTCGTCAGGTCCCAAAAACCATTCGTCTCCATTCACTCCTATCTAACACACCTCTTTAAGGGGGGCTCCTTGTCGCGGTAAAGAGGCTATCGGTCTGAGGAATGGACCTCTTGGTCTTCTTCCTCAGACCGAACCTAATTATCCCCCAATCCCCCCTCCCCTTTCCCATCTTCCCCATCCTCCCTTTTCCCTTTCCTCCTTCTCCTCCTCCTGATCCCTCCCTTATTTCCTTCCCATTTTTACCCTGGAGCTTTCGCCACGGGCTTTCTAGTTCTAGGTAGGGGAAGGTACCGTGGTCCAATCCCATTCCATTGAGGTT